>JAPJBO010001014.1:0-78079 GCA_030068145.1 Diplonema papillatum
GCCGAGGAGCAGCCCGCCCCCAAGCCGTCCAGGAAGTGCGGCCCGAAGTCCCGCACCCAACACTCGGGCGAAGCTCACCCCGACTCCCAGCACCCTCAGCGGACAACCTCAACGAAGGGGAGGGCCAGGCAGTAGGTGCCTTGGACCGTTTCCCACCTCCTGTGGCGGGGCGACGCGGACGTCCTCTCCTGTCGAGCCCGCTCTCCCCCGCGAGCGGGAACGTCTTGTCCGGACCGCGAACACGTACATTGGGGATGCCCTGGCGCTGTCCACGCGTCGCGGAATCCACTCCGTGTACCGCCGTTTTCTGGAGTTCCGGCGCCACTGGGAAGCGGTGTCCGACGATCCCCTCGACGTCCCGACGGCGCTGGTCCTGTTTGTGACTCGGCTGCTTGCCCGCGGGGATATCTGCGCAGCTTCTGCGGTGCAGTACGTCGTGAACGTTCAGTCGGCCGAGAAGCGTTTGGGGCGACCTGTCGACAGCCAGCTCGTCAGGGATTTTGTCAGGTCTCTGAAGCGGGCGGGCGCGATGAAGCCATCGAAGCAGGCCGTCCCGGTGACGAAGGACGAACTGCATCATGCTGTTCGTTTGGAGTCGGATCCCGGCGTGCGGGTTGCGTTGGCCTTGGCATGGCAGGGGGCTGCGCGCGTGGACGACGTCCTGACGAGGAAGGCCGAGCACATCACCGAGGGTGCCGGTTTCTGGGCGGTAAACTGGGTGGGCTCGAAGTCGGATCCTTTCCGCCTAGGTCAGGTTACGGGCGTGATTCTTCCGCCAGCTCAGGACCAGGAACTTCGCTCGCTGCTGTCTCAGACGCCGCCCGGCCGCCTCCTGTTTCCAGACATCCCTTTTCGGCGAGTTGTGTCCGCGCTGAAGCGCGCCAACCTCTCCCTCACGGGCCATTCCCTCCGGCGGGGTGCCCTGTTCCACCTGTTGAGAAGCGGGGTCGACCTGCGAGTGATTCAGAGCGTGTCGCGTCACACGACGCTGAGTGCTCTGATGCGGTACCTTCCGGAAGCGGAGGTTCCGCTCGTCCGGAACACCGCGGAGGCGTCGGCGAGTCTCCTATAGCCTTTCGCCTCGAACCCCCTTTCCCGTTCAAGCTACCGAAGAGGAAAGTCCCCGACCCGCTGGCGGCGATTTATCCAGGGCCGGGGAGGATCCCTGACGTGGAGCTACCGCCCTCTACGTTCACCCCGTTTGTTGGTGTCGCGTACGGAGGCGATCTCCTTGTCAACAACTCTACGCCCCCCCCGTCGCAAAGCAGAAGAGGAGAGGACCTCGCGCCCATCTCGTCGTCATTCATGAACCTTGACAGGTTGTCAGCTTTGGACAGCCAGGGTTTGCTGCGTGGCGTGCTGGATGTGATTCGCTCTTGGGAGTCCTTCCGTTCTGCCCTACTCCCGGGAGCGGAGGAAGCGCTGACAGAAAGAGGGTTCACGCGGACGACGTCAAGGCGCATGCTTCGTCATCTCCCGGATCTGGTTAAGTATGGAGTGACGGAGCTTGCTTCGAGCCCGTCAAAGGTCGTCCTCCCTGCCTTCACTGTCGACAAGAAGAGCGGGGGGCAACGATTCGTATGTGACGGGCGGAAGCTCAACGCGATCATGGCGCGTCCGCCTCCGATGCTGCTTCCTTCCGTGCACGAAGTCATCGACCGCGTCCTGGCCTCGTCCGTGGTTTTTCTCGCAGACGCCAGGAGCTATTTCTATCAGTTCCGGCTGGACGCGAGAATCCGCCCATTTTTTGGCATGCACTTGGCCGGACCGCGGGGCCATTTCGTGAAGGCTCAGCTCGTGGCCATGTGCATGGGCTGGAGCTGGGCTCCGGCGATAGCGCAGAGGGCCTCTCGAGTACTCCTGCCGGAGTCTGACGGTCTGCCCTGGGTCGACAACTTCGTCGTCGTTGGGGATTCGTTGGGAGAAGCAACTTCGCGGTTTGACTCTTTTTTGCAGCGCTGCAAGAGCGTCAACTGCGAGCTCAACGAAAACGACGAGCAGTTTGGAATACCGCTCAGGGAGTTCGACCTTCTGGGCCTCCACTTTGACCTTTCCCATTCGAACCGCCCCGCTCGATACAGAATGGCGGACGCATGGGTGACGAAGTTACTTGGCTCTGCCGAACTCACCAGAGTTAAACGCGGAGGGGCGTCACCCCGCGAGTTTTACCGGGTGTTTGGGGCTTTGGTCTGGTTTGCCTACACCACGCATTTCCAGCTGGCCTACGCCCGGTGTTCACTGTCCTTCCTGCAGAGGCTGGCCTCATCCCTGGTGGAGCCAGCTGACTGGGACATCTCCAGGACGGTTCCGCCCTCGACCGTGCGTGAGGTGGAGCACCTCACCTCCCTCGTCGAAGACAACCGCTGGGTCAGTCGTTCGAAGTCGATCTCCTCATCGGTGACTCTCTGGACAGACGCCTCATCATCATGGTGGGCCGCAGTCCTGGAGGGCGAACCTGAGCGGATATCGCAGGGCCCGTTCTTGAAGTTGAGACACACTCACATCTTTTTAAAGGAGTTGTTTGCGGTCCTTAGGGGCATAAACCTGACCGCAAGGTTTCACACGAATACGCGCATGAGACTCATGGTTGACAACCTTCCGGCTGTCCAGTGTCTCGTCAAGGGGCACTCGAAGAACTTTGCAGCAAATGTCCTTTTGGCGAGGATTTTTGATGCTGCGCGGGCGGCCGGCCTTGTCATCAGTGCCGAGTGGGTACCGACTGATGAACAGAGAGCCGACCCGTACACCCGCGGGGTGCTAGCCAGAGAGGACGACACGCCAGAGGGCGTCTGGTCGCCTCAAGCGGAGGACCTTGCTCCGCCTTCAGATTTGGTGTAGCCACTGCGTGGTCCCTGGGGGTCCTGATGCGTAAGCGTTCAACAAAAAAGACCCATTTTGTAGTTGTATTGTTTCTCCCCCTCTAGCCTCCTTCGAAGTAAGCACAAGGCAGCCCCTCGAGTATTTTTGTATAAGCACCTGCTTTGTAGGAAATACTTGAGGAGGCTGCCAGCTGCAAAAGATCAAAGGAGGTAAATGTGCTGTAGCCCACACGAAACACAGGTGAATCTGGGTTTAGTGGCGGGCGTAAGCGTTCAACATGGGGATACTTATGGAAGTTACAATGAAGGCTTAGACCGGTACGGGCTACATGGCAACTCCTGCTCAACATGTAGAACGTGGGGAGCCTAGGTCACATTCAATACGGGTGTGATCGTGGTGTCGGTCGCAACAGTCGTTTGGTAGCCAAAGAGAGAGATAGAGAGAAAAAGAGCGCCAGAGAGAAAAGAAAAGATAACCTTATCTTCCGGAAAAGAAGGGTTACGCGAACCCCCGAAAAAAAAATAATAACAAAAAAACAAAAACCGCAAAAAAAAAAAAAAAAACGCTAACCCGAACAACTTCCGCCGGTAGAGAAACCTCGCCTAAAGGAATCAACTGCCTTCGGGTAGGCTAGTCTGACACTAGTTGTCGTCGGGAAAAAAAAAAAAAAAAAAACACAAACCGACGAAGACCCCAAAAAACCTTTTTCAACCTCTCCAATTCCCTTCAAGCAGACCATTATACAACGACCCCCCCCCCCCCCCGCAACCTTGCAAGAGAGTATTCCCGCCGTTCTGATTCTCGATGACGAGATAGCAAACAGTGAATACACCACCAGGACAATAATCGCGCCCCTATTGGCACACGGATTGCGACCATTAACTGAAAAGGCACCCGCCTCCCGCAGTTTCACATTGAGCTTTCACCCCACACGAACAGGTCCTCGACGTTCCTTTTGACCCGTACCTGCCCTACCTGTTCTTTGGAGAGGAGTTCCTCCTCGGGGTAAGGCTGTGGACTCACGGATATGACCTTTACAGCCCAGGGGTCAACATCCTGTACCATAGGTACGGCCGAAAGGGCCCGCGTATGGAGACCCTCGGGAGCCAGGTCAGCAGCGGGCAGCGGACGTCGCACAAGAGGGTGCAGCACATTATAGGGCTCCCGAAGCAAGGCCGCCGGCGCGAACGCATGGTCCCGCTCAATACGACCGATCCGGCCTTGAACGCGGGGCTGCCGAAGTACGGGCTGGGCACCGTGCGGAGCTTGTGGCAGTGGTGGCAGTTCGCGAAGCTCGACCCCATCGTGCAGAACAAGCAGACGTTCACCGACCACTGGTGCACGACGTACGGCCCGCGGACCGGCAAGCCGGACGACAACTGGAAGGAGTTCGCGAAGGAAAACGACGTCCCCGCGGAGGAGTGGTGGCACAAAGGGGTGGCCATCCTGGCGGTTCCCCAAGACCACCCGTCACTGGCCAAGTACCCGGCCTTCTGCACCGACCAGCTCACCGAGTGCAGCGACCTGGTCGCGGAGGGAAAATGCAGCACCGACAAGTCGGTTCGCAGGCTCTGCGCCCTCAGCTGTTCTGCCTGCGAAGTACCCCGAATCGAACAAGCGGGAGAAGCAGGCGTTCGGTGATGCAGCCAACGCAAGCTCGCTGAGCTCTGCCCCCTCAGCCGTTCTGCTTGCAGCAAACCAGGCCGGTTAACCACACAGCAACGAAAGCTGTGCGTGTGTGACCCTGTCGATGCCACATCCGAAGGCGATGCCCGCGCAACCGAGTCCGTTTGCACTCCGTTTAGGCGGAGTCAATGTCACGCACAACAACGGGAACTCGTACCACCGCATACGTCGACGTGTGGCCCAACAGTATTCTTGACCGGACCCTATTGTACCGAACAAGCAGGCTTTCAATGACACAGCTTTCTGTCAGCGCATTGGATTACCCAGCGCGGCGGCAGTACGTGAGAAGAAACCGTAGCCGTGTCGTGTGCACACACGACAATGTCGATCTGAAGGCAACTTCCTACGTCTGAGGGCAACTTTGGCACGAGGAGGAGGGGTGAAATAAACTGGCGAGCAGTCTTCATCTGAGAACCAATAAAAATGTCGGATTCAAGTAGTGGCCCCGAGCTCATGCTCTTGTTGCAAAGTTTGAGAGCAGGCCGAGAAAGCGATTTCTCCAATGCGTCCGATCGTGCGCTTCGCCTTTTCACCGCCACTGCCCCTCCCGTCCCCCCCCTCAGGGACTCTGTCGACTCTCTGACGCCGCAGTCTTTTTCTGTTTGCCTGTTCTTTCACGCTTCTTCCGTCTGTGTCCGTGTTTCTCACCTCGCCTCTTCCCCGTTGATCGCAACCGTCTCTCTCTTGCGCCCGTGGCAGGTGCCCGGAATGGTAGGCATCTGGGAGGGGATCTGGAGTCACGCGGACGCAATAACTGGATGCTATCCTGGACAAGGGATGGCCCTGGGAAGGACCCGTCATCTGGAAGCCTCCAGCTATGAGTGTCAGCTTCCGGGAGTCTCTCGCAACAGGCTCTCTGAGCATGGATGCTATTCTAGAGAGCCACGGAAGGGTCGTCTGAAAATAGACCAGCGTTCAGAACGGTCAACCGGAAGCCTCGAGCTATGGATGACAGCTTTCGAGCGTGGTCTCCCGTAAGCGCCTCTCTAAGCATGGATGCGAGCTTGCGCAAGGGTCGCTGCTCACCTGCCTGATCCATGTACGAAACTTAACCAGGATCAGTTAGGGGGCCATCAGAGTAGGCTCGTCAACACAACAGCAAAAAGAGGAAAAAGACACAGCGAAATCGCGGCATTCAACAACACGGTGGCTTCGACGATGCTTCCGCGCAAAAAGCCGAAGACGGCAGAAACTGAGGAAGAGAGGCAGGAGGCGACGAACCATGTGCTTCTGCCCTACAGGGCCGTCGGTGCCGTGACAGGGACCCCGACCCCCGCAGTTGTAACGGCCGGCAAGGACACCTTCGCGCTATGTGCAGTCGGCAGGTTTGTTTTTTACCACGCGCGGCAATTCGAATCTTAGAAGTCAAATATTGACCGAGTACTGACATACTGCGGTACAGGCTCCCTCACACAACCGCTCACGCTTTTGCTTGCTACCATCCCGCCCCCTTGTTTTTCGTGTCCCGAGGCGCCACGATGGCAATAAGTGGCAAATCCACGAAGATCATTGCCAGGTGGTTCGTTTCTACTTATCCTTTTACGCAGCGGCACTGAGACTAATCGCAGCACGAGACGCACATCGAGGAGAATACTACTAGTGACACGTGGCACGAGCTAGCTGTTCCTAGCTTTTGCAATTTTTGTCAGCGAAGGTGGGGAGTAAGAGTCAAGAATTCAGAGAAGAAAAAAAGCGAATCCAACGCAACAGAACGTTCCACGAGTACAATCTAGCGAAGCTGCAGCTCATCCACGTCAGCCCAGCGCTACCCAAAAAGGTTTGCGCTTTTCATAGTTGCCCGTGTCATGTACGCCAAAAAAAGTTGTATTATTGCTAACCCCCTCATGCCCAGACTCTGGCCGCCTCATCGCCAATCAGAGACTTAAGAATACTGTTTTCTTCATCCAAGAAAGAGTTTACAATACTCGGAGAGGGGGGCCTCCCGGTGCTTCGAGGCATACAACTACGACTGCAAACGGTTCTTTTTCGTTGAACGCCTACGCGGCGACACTGTTGCCCGCGCCCAATTGAGCTGTGGTCGCCGATCCCCCAGCCGCCAGCATTGACGCGACGCGGAACGAAGTGCTGACAGCACCGCCCGGCGGATAGAGGGCCACAGGAGTGGCAAATTGACCGGTGGGGGGGTGCTCAGCAGCCGATGTGCAGTATCTGGTCCCTGCCGCGCCAGAGAAGCGAAGCAGCACGAGAGGCAGGGTTTGGCGGTTTTTACTGCAAACCGACGAAAGGTGGCCACCTGGAACGCGCGTTCACTGCTGTGTATGCGCTCGGAATCAGGCTACCTAAAGTCACTCGTTTGTTTGTAAAGATTGCTCCGTTCTCTTCCAGACTTGCTCTGGACTAGAACGACACATACTACTACTGTGCGGTCTATCGTCACAGATTGTTGCTGCACATCAAGTTCAAACTGCTACTACTACTGAACGCCTACGCGGAGCCAAGCGCTAATCCAACCGCAGATCCGGGCGGTCGCGAAGTCGGGGACGCTGAACGTGGCGGCGGCCCGAGGGGACATCTACTGCTTCAAGACCCGCCGGTTGATATGGACGTCGACGCACTCGCCGCACGCGAAGGTGATCCAGCTGATCGCGCGGAACGACGTCCTCCTGTCGCTGGGCACCGACGTGACCGTTAAAGTCTGGCGGCTGTCCAGCGGCGAGCTGCTGCACGAGTTCGCGCTGAGCCACGACTCGACGCCGACGGTGATGTGCACCGTGGTGAACTACCGGAACAAGGTCGTGCTGGGCACCCAGCAGGGCTGCCTCGAGCTGTGGAACTTCAACACCGGGACCCTCGTGCACAAATTCCCCTCGTTCGGCTCGCCCGTGACGGCGCTGGCCGTCCCGCCGGCGGAGGACTGCGTCGCCGTCGGCCTGACGGACGGCCGCGTGGTGCTGTTCAACCTGCCGTACGGAGAAGAGCTCAGCACCTTCCGCCACTCGTCGCAGAGCAGCCGAAACGTGGCGGTGACTTCCATCTCGTTCCGGACCGACGGCCCGCAGACGATGTGCAGCGGGACCATCGCAGGGGAGGTAGCGGTGTGGAACCTGCACAAGAAGAAGCTCGAAGGCCTGCTCACCGCGAATCTGCAGGCCGACACGCCGGACGACGTCTTCGAACGGCCCCACAGCGGCAGGGTCACCCTCCTCCACTTCCTCCCGTCGGAGCCCGTCCTGCTCTCAGCCGGCGAGGACAACAGCTTGCGCATGTACGTCTTCGACAAGCTGCAGGGCACCGGTAAGCTCTTGCGAGAGAGGCGCGGCCACTACGCGCCGTGCACCGGCGCCCAGTTCTTTGACGAGAAGGTGCTGCTGACGTACGGCTCGGACCGCACGTTCCGCGCGTCGCACGTGTTCAGCGACCTGTTCAACAGGGAGATCTCGCAAGGGTCAGTCCTCAAGGAGGCGCGGAAGCGCTCGGTGCAGACGTCGGAGCTCAAGCTGCCGCCGGTGTCGTGCCTCGCGTCGAACACGAACAGGGCCCACGACTGGTCCGCCGCGGTCACGGGACACAAAGGCTCGTCTATCCTGCGTCTCTGGCGGCTGGACAACTTCGTCGTCGACTCGAAGAAGGGCGCTCCGTTGGAGGTCGGCACCGGCGGGCTGGGCTCCCCGGACCGTCGGGACCGCGAAGCGGAGGTCACGGCGGTGGCTGTCACGCCGTGCGGAAACTTCGCGGCGGTCGGATACTCGACCGGGCGCGTGCACTGCTTCAACATCCAGTCGCACCTGCTCGTCGGGTCCTACGCGGACGAGAGCTTGGAGTTCAACCGGGCGCACGAGGGACGGGTCGTCGGCCTGTACCCACTGGTCGATGGCGGCGAGCTGCTGTCCGTGGGTGTCGACAACGACTTGCGGCTCTGGAAGTTCCCGCCCCCCGCGGCCGACGTGGACACGAGCGCGTTGGAGGCGAAGATCGACGGATCCTTGACGGGGGCTCGGCAGAAGGCGGGCAAACCGGGGGCGAAGGGTGCGAAGCCGGCGGCGGCGAAGACCGAGCATGACGACGGGCTGCTCTTCCGGATGGTGATGGACAAGGCGCCGGTGGCGTGCGGGTTCATGCCGTCGAACAACTTCCTGGCCGTGGCAGACGCCAGCCACGGGATCACGGTGTATGACGTCGCGCCCCTGCACCTCGACGCGGGCATCGAGGAAAAAGTGAAGGCGAACGTGCACCGCATCCGGCGCAGCTGCGCCGTCGTGCAGGCGAAGGCGGTCCGGAAGTTCACGGGGCACCAGAACACCGTCCGGTGCCTCGCCTTCACGTCCGACTCGCGGCTCCTGTTCTCCTCGTCGCTCGACGGGATCCTCTGCGCGTGGGACCTCCCCACGCACCGGCTGGTCGACGTGGTGTCGTTCCCGGCGCCCGTCACGTCGCTGACGGTGCACCCTTCTGACTACTTCATCGCGACCACACACACCAACGACCAGAACGTTTACTTATGGACCAACAAGGTCAAGTACGGGCACATCCCCAAGCCTTGGGACGTCCAGGTCCTCGGTGAAATCGCTGGGAACGCGCATGATTCGAAGCGGAAGCGTAGCGAAGGCCTGGCGGAGGCCATCGAAGCGAGGATCGGCAGCAACAACTCGCTCTTCGTCATGCCGGAGGTAGCGATTGACGGCGTTCTGGAGGATGAATTCGACGATGAAGACGAGGAGGCGCGGCTGGACGCGCACGACAAGGAAGCGCAGGACCTTCTCGACACGAGCGCCACAGTTTCCGCGCTGGAGACCCGGCTGGTGGAGCTCTCCGAGAAGGACACTCCAGGGTGCATCGAGTTCAGCCGCGGGCCGCGCACCAAGTGGTCGTCTCTCGTCGCCCTCGACCAGATCAAAAAGCGGAACGCGCCCATCGCCCCCCCGAAGAAGATCGACGCGCCGTTCTTCCTCCCGTCGGCCAACGCGACGCCGTCAACCGCTGACTCGTCTGGCTCGCGCCTGCTGTCCTCCCTGAAGGCCACCGACACACAGGCAACACCCTTCGTGCAGCTGCTCCTCAAGCAGGATTATGCCGCCGCCCTCGACCTCCTCGAGCAGAAACCGAACAACGAAGTAGACCTCGAGTTCCGGTCCCTCGTCGACACTTACTCGCTCGCCTTCGGCGAGTCCGACGAGGACGCCGTGTCGGAGTCTTCGAAGCAGAACCTGAACGCGGTGATCTCGTTCTTCGAGCACCACCTCGCGCGGCGCAGCCGCTTTGAGTACCTGCAAGCCACCCTCAGCCTCTTCCTCCGATACACGGGGCTCATCGCCGCCAGGGACCCGGAGGCGAACAAAAGGCTGACCCGCCTGCACGAGCTCGAAGTCGAAAACGCGGACCTGCTCTCTTCCCTCGCCGACAGCTCCGTCGCCCTCATCCGCCACTTCGTTGCCGCCGTGTGAGAGCTGATCGCACACGGGGTCCTTCTTCTATTTTGGTTCGGAAACAAAAACACGTGGGCGGAGCCAGCGGACATCGGTGCATGAGGACTCCCTCATCAGGTAGGCATGCAGAAGGGAAGCATGACCACCCACTCACTCGCCTTCCGCAATTCCGATGAGGACGCTGTGCCGGAGTCTTCGAAGCAGAACCTGAACACGGTGATCTCGTTCTTCGAGCACCACCTCGCGCGGCGCAGCCGTTTTGTGTGTGTACCTGCGAGCCCAAGAGTACCAGCAAGCCACCCTCAGCTTCTTCCTCCGGTTCACCGGGCTCATCGCCGCCAGGGACCCGGAGGCGAACAAAAGGCTGTGCCGGCTGCACGAGCGCGAAGAACGCGGACCTGCTCTCTTCCCTCGCCGACAGCTCCGTCGCCCTCGTCCGCCACTTCGTTGCCGCCGTGTGAGAGCACGCGGGGTCCTTCTTCTATTTTGGTTCGGAAAAAAAAAACACGGGTGGTGCCGCGAGCGAGCGGACATCGGGGCATGAGGACTCCCTCATCAGGTAGGCATGCAGGAGTGAACATGGCCTCCGCCCAGCCTTGCATGGGCCTTCTCTCCAACACGGATTTTCCTGCACTACCATGGGTGGTCCTCCGTGATGGGTCCACCTATGGTGTCTACGGCTTCGGACCAACACACGGCGCAGACAGGAGTACATACCATTTCTTAGTACGTTCTTGCGTTCCACCCCCACCCAGCTTCAACCGTCAACCGGCTTCTCAAAAAACACACAAAACAAGTCCGCAAGAAAAAGAAAGCGAAACCTAGCGGATTTGAGGTGATCCGTCTAGCCCATAGCACAAGGACTCACACAAGTTTCCGTTGCGTGTATCCGAAGGGGGTTTACTTTTGCCGCGCTATCGCCGTGGTGCTACCTGGAAATTACGACGAAGCTTCGACCAAAAGCGAGGCAAAATAGTGACGGCCTTTCGGGTTTCACGTGTTGAGCGGTACTCTTTGGCATGCCATATATTCGGCATGAGGGAGAAGATGACACTACCGCTGGCGCAACACACCCGAAAGGTCGGAAAAAGTGACTCTTCTGAGTCACGTAGCGAAAAGCTGGCGTCGTGCGGTACTCATTTGCATTCAAATGACTCCCCACGAACGCAACAAGAAGACGAAAGGTTGTCGAAGAGTTGTGAATCGATTATCGACATTCTCAGCTCTTCCGCTAGTCTTCGTCGGTGGTCAACCTCTTTGCCGAATAGCCCCCCTGCCTGGACAAGTCTCGTGTCATGCGGTCAAAAACCAGGCAACATCAACTGTTTCGCTGCTCTGGGGATGGGCTCCTAAGGTCATGCATTGTTTCAGCCTGGGACGATTTCCACAAGAGAAGCGCTACCAAAGTTAGCAGCATATGAAGCAGAGCATTGCGTTATATTACGCCGAAAAGCAGGCAACGACGGGCATCAAAGAACAACGAAACAAACAGGAAAAAAAAAAAGACGTAATCGACTATCCCCTAGCATCAATTTTTCAACCGTTTTCGATCATCACGCTTTCTTCGTTTTTTTTCTGCCCCGAAAGTTGCCGGGGCATCCACCGGCGGGAGAGTATCAGCTGTTCTATCTCACCTCGTTTTCACCCACGTTTCTCGATCGATTCTGCGCTGCGCCGAAGGTCGTGTCGTGCGCACGACGTGCACCGCAGACCAAGGAACAGACGTTGCGTCTGCATGTGCATCCGGTAGTGGCGTTCCTCTTTGTCGCTTGCGGCAAAGACTTGCCACGTTCAGGTTAGTGTTAGCCACACCATGTACCGATGCCGGCACTCGCTAGCCGTTGATGCCCATGACGGCAGCCCATCGTACAGATGAATGGCCGAAAACATCAACGATGAAGCACGACGAGCACGCAACCCGGTGAACATAATCAAGAGCCGAAGATGCATCAGCACAAGAAACGCAAGGTCGCTTGCACATTGGCCCCTTGCCAAGATGAGCATCACAGGAGGTCAGAAAGTACTGGAGGTGTTGGCAAGGCCAGTGTCTTTACCTCGCCCGAAATGGGTCCAAAGGGCCGCGTGCAGCGCGAACCACAACCGCAGTTGGGCTTGCGCGCAGAAAACGGGAGTTCGGCTCAAGAAAACGTCAGCGTTGTGCACTTTTCACGCCGTAGCAGAACGACCACACCCTACCCAATCCCAAGCACCCCCTAAACACGTTCGGGGACTTCACAAGGATTCACAACGGAGTGACACAGCACCCGAAACGAGCGGCACCCTCTCACTCTTCTTAACCCCCTCTATACCCAAGCCTCTACGATCAACCGGAGACCTTAAAGTCCCGACCTTCTATTCCACAAATACCGCTACGAACAGCGAAGGTACCCACCGATACTCTTTACCTCGTGTAACCGCCCTCGTTTGTCGGCTGCGTGGTCTTAAAGATGTTCCTGTTGCTGGAAGCTCCAAATCCCGGGGGCAAGCGAGTTATACCTGAAGGAGCCGCCCGAAAAGAAAACAATGGTAGCCATCGAGCTGGTCGGCGTGTCCGCGGGCGCTGTCGGCCTGCTATGGTTCTTGGGCAAAAAAGAGGAGCCAGCCGCAGCGATTCCTGACGACCAGGTTTGCCCCCGCTCTTCTTTTTATATAAACAACAACAAGGTTTCACAACGGAGTGACACAACACCCGAAACGAGCTGCACCCTCTCACTTTTCTCATCACCTCGCCATACTCAAGCCTCTACGGTCAACCGGAGACTTTAAAATACCGGCCTTCTAATCCACAAATAACGCTATAAACGCCTGCTTTGCGAAATACTAGGGGAAGCCGTCAGTTCTGTAGCCCACACGAAACGCAGGAATTTGAGTTTAATGGCGTTGTTCAACAAAGCCCCCTCCAATTATTCTTCAAGCCTGCATTACACAACAAAGACCACACACCCCTAACACTATGTATTTTGTACTGCAAAGAAACCCTTTTGGGTTTTGCCTTCGTCGGCAAAATGTACACGCACAAGCACACGTACTGCCACCACTGCAGATGCGAGACTTTGAACCCCCGGATCTCTAAGTGAACTTGCACTCTAAAAAAACGACACCCCACAGCGATACGCGTTGCGGAAGACGATCGACCCCGAGATGCAGACCAACATAACTACCGCCGCGCTCAATGGGTTGAAGGTGACTCCTCAGTACACGCGGTGGAGGCAGGCCCGCCTGGCTGCCCTCGACAAGGAGGTCCGGGATGCCACCGCGAGCAACTGGCGGATGCACAAGCAGATCCTCGCCACCTTCGCCGTCCTCGCGTTGTACCTCGTCGCGAATTTCAAGGTCGCCACGGCCAAGTCCGACTGGGACACCATCGTCGGGAAGCTGGTCCTTGTCCAGATGCTGCTCTGCTGCGACGAAGGCATTCACGCGTCCGCCTTCGCCTCGTTCCTGACGCTGCACCTGCTCTACGTCAAGCAAGGCTTCGGCGTCGGGTTTTACCTGTGGGTCGCGGTGCTGTTCCTGAAGGCGTACCTCACCTCGCAGTACGCGAAGAACCCCGAAACACAGCCGGCGACCATCGAAAAACGTTTCGAGGCCTTCGAGCACCTGGACCACGCAGCAATCGCCAACGAGACGTATGTAGGATAGCACGGCGGCGCTCAGCATAGGCGTTCGGAAATAGCTGGACGTGACTCGTCTAAGCGCAGCGCTGGGTTGGAGGCCACGCTGGTTCGACACATGCAGATTCCTCGTGCCCTGCTCTTGATAGGCTTCTAGCAAGGCTTCGGTTATACCTGTGTTGGTCGCGGTATGCGAAGAGCCCCGATAAACAGCCGGCAACCATCTAAACACGCATCGAGGTCTTCGAGCACGTGGACCACACGGCCATCGCCAACGAAACGTGTGTACGGTATCACGGCGGTACTCAACATACGCAATCGGAAGCGTTTGCTGCGCGTGGCTGTCAGCAATACACAAGCGGCACTGGATTGAAAGGCACGCTGATTCAGAACGCGCAGATTTTTCGTTCGTGCCTGGCGCTGTGCCTACTGGACATCAAGCTATGGCCTCGGAGTCGGGGGGTTTTTCGTGTGTTGGGACACGGCTCTGTTTCTGGCGACGAACGTCACCGTGAAACCCCCGATAAGCCATCAAAAAACGCTTTGAGGCCTTCGAGCCGCTGGACCTCGCGGCAGTTGCGAACGTCGGGGGTCTTTCGTGCGTGTTAGGCCCGCGGCTCTGTTCCTCTCACCTCCTGAGTTCCTGGTACCGGACCCTGTAGTGGGTGGATTTCCCAATACTTGCCCAAGGGGAAACCATCCATCTTGACGCTGCGAGTTCAACAACCGTGAAACGATTCTTAGCCTTAAAGGGCGAGCTCGCTGAGCAACCCACCCCAGCACAGGACGCGACCTGTTTTTCGCCCCCCAGGAAAAGAAAACACGACTCTGCATTCCCGCGAAGAAGACTTGATGCAAGCATCAAACATACATGAGAGGCAAGTAGCGCCTGAACACGAAACTAAGATTTTCCTCCCGAAAACCAGCGAACCATGCTTCGGGGCCTTCGAGCGCGTGCACCGCGGCAAGTCGTCAGCGAGACTTGTGTGCGGTAGCAACCGATCAGGAGCGTTGAGCGTGAACGTCAGCAGACCGCATGCCGTGCTGGGTCGACGGCCACGCTGCTTCGGAACGTCCGGAATAGAAATGCCTGGTACTGTGCCTGCTGTACATCAAACAATGCTGGGCTTCGGGGTTTACTGACGAGGCATACCTCACCGCGCAGGACCCGAAACCCCCCACGAGCAACAGCCGGAAGTGATCGGAAGAACGCTTCGAGGCTTTTGTGCACCTCCTTGCGCTTGTCCCAGCGTACCCTACTGGCTTCACACGCGCACAATTACTCGGCTCCGGAGTGCGCGAACACAACCAGCAGGTACTACGCAGAGCCGGCCGATGTGTGCGCCCTACAAGTGTCGTGTTGTACCAAATGTTCGAAAAGGGAAGAACACCGAGCCACCCCGTCACCTTCCAGCACACGTCGGACCAGCAGTTCGCGTCGTTGCTGCAGGGGATGCGAATTTTGCAATGTGGGTGAAACAAAAGTGCACGATTTGCGTTGGCATGCCAGCCTCTATATTGTAGACCAGTGAACACGTGCACCAGTCGGTCGGGGCAAGGGCGCCACAGCAAATATGCAACGACGACGAAAACACCGGCGTGCTACATATGCCAAGCGCGAATGTGGTGACAGTGCTAGAATATCACCCGTCGTTATACTCGGTGGGTGTCATTGGCACGGCCAGCTACCCCAAGGGCGTGTGGGCATTGGTACGTGGCAGTTGTGCCTTGAGGAGGTAACTCAGGATGCATATGCCACGTTTTTAGAGTTAATGGGGAGCCGCAAGGCATTCCTCTCCTCTTTTGGTAGCTCCGTGCCCCAGGTTACCTGCTGAGGTTTCAAAACTGGAGAGAAGCCGGTACGCTCCGCAGCCACTCGCTGGGCGGGCGTTCTGCGTTTCTTTTTGTATAAACACCTGCTTTGTAGGAAATGATTGAGGAGATTGCCAGTTGCGATAGATCAAAGGAGGTATATGTGCTGTAGCCCACACGAAACACAGGTAAATCTGGGTTTAGTGGCGGGCGTAAGCGTTCAACAAAAAAGACCCACTTTGTAGTTGTATTGTTTTCTCCCCCTCTAGCCTCCTTCGAAATGAGCACAAGGCAGTCCCTCGAGTATTTTCATGGTAACACAAACGCGTTTGTCATTATCAAACAGAGACGGTGGGCAGCGTGCTGTTGTACCTACCACGCGCGCGCGCACAAACGCGGTCGCAATCGTTGCTCGTGACGGTTATGTCGTAGCACGGGGTCCTGCGTAGGAAGAGCCACGCAACAAACTAGGCTGCCACTACCTAGCATTCCAAGCACGTTCTTGCAATACCCTCGTCCATCCCTTGTGAAATACAACACCCCCCACTCCTTCATACTTACTAAACTAAGATTTTCACCCCCTCATTGTGCGCAGCCAGCATCACACCCGTCGACAATACGGGAGACGGAGATATCGCGAGTGACCAGCTGCTGCACTTCGTACGCATCAAACCAGCAAGACGCAAGATCAGGCGACCAAGAGAAGGAGGGGGACGCGACCCAGAGACCCGGGCTAAGCTAGTGCAGTGGGCCTATCTTCGGAGTGGCTCACGCACTCAAAGTTCGACTTATATATCAGTCAATATATGATTCTGCGTGCAAAAAGGCATGGCCGCAAGTCGGCCTTAACATCAGTAAAAAGACCGTCCGGCACCGTTTTTGAACAGTTTCGAACCCGCGGCATGCCGAAATCAACATTCGACAAATCATCATTCTGGCGCCGGGCCTCGACTTTTTCAGCCGTACAACGGCTGAATTTGAAATATCCGTGGCGAACGCGTTCATTTAAGGTGTCGGACGAAAGAAATGGATACGCTAACGCCTCCGTATGCCCAGGCACAGGTCGGACCTACTGCATACTGGGGTTCACTGTGGCTGCATCAGTGGCTTGCAGCTCTATTCGTTGACACTTAGCCGGCGTGGCGGCGCCTTATGAGGGGGTATGCAGCAGGTGAAAGGAGAAAGTGTCAGAGGCCAGAGGAGATGATGATGGTAAGCAGAAGGAATAGTCAGTCACAAGTGCAGGCAGGAGATGATCACCTTCTTGCTCGCTTCGCGGACCCTCCTCGTTTGGCAGGCTTCCGCTTTGGAAGCTTGTTGTCACAGAGTCAGAGTCAGATCCACTATCCTTGGAATCCTGCGAATCGGACTCCGTAGAGTAGTGCGTGTTTTCCGAGCTGCCAGCCCCTGTAGTTTTGCACTCGTCATGCCGACTGTACGAAAGCAACCTGCGCAAAGACTCTCGGTTGCGCCACTGCGACCACAGTGCCTGCTTCACTACAGCAGGAAGATCATCCACTCTGTAGATGACGGTTCGCTTTTCATTGCACTCTGAGCAGGACATTTACCCTCGAATGTTGCCTTTTATCCCATCCCAGCCCATTTCTTTGTGGGTTTGGAGGCTCCTCGCAGGCAGCAACGACTGCTTGGACAGGCGTCTTCAAGTTGTCCGGACTGGATGCTTGTTGTGAACGCTCCTGTCTATGCACCCCCCAGAAGTATCTGCTTCGGATGCTACACAGCGTGCCTTTCGGCGGAGCAGAACCCATCTATCATGCAGGGTCAGAACCTTGTGTCTTTTTTAAACGCTCCCGCGGGGCCGATGGACCCCAAAAAAAATTTTTGGCAAAAAAAAATTTTGCTCAACTTCCTCAAAAAATTCTGCAGAGTTTGTTCCAAACTTTTAAAATTCAAAAACCCCATTTTTTTTCCGGATTTTTTTTTTTGCCATTTCCAAAAAGACTCAAGGTTCTGACCCTGCATGATATCCTCTGGAAGGAGCAAATTCGGGCAAAGTGCCGACCACGACTGCGGTGAGAACAATGCCACACGCATTCTTTATCGAGGTTCCGACACTGCCAGCGATTTTTTTGCCGCTTGGTTTTGCAACACAGCTCGTTGACATGGAATACAATGAGAAGGAGAACATGCAACGTTTTGCGATTGAAGAATTCGGATGCAGTTGCAGAGAATTCTTCAGGAGCCTGCTGACAGCCGCAAAACCTCGGCCGTACAAGGAATACAAGCATCTTGGTGGTGGGATGGTAGTGCGCCTGATACCAGCCGGCAGCAAAATAAACGGGTACTCTTCAAGACGGCACAGAAGGTGGGGCGTTCCACAGGGTTGTTCACAAGCCGGACATCGTATTATCATGCAGGATTCGAAGGTGAGTGTATCTTACTCTCACTTCTGCAAGCGACGACCGTCCAAACAAAAAGAGCCGGCGCAGTTAGTGCGATCGGAGACGAGAAACTCCCGGTACTCTTCCTCTTGCTTCTCTGGGAATGACTGCTATACCACGTATTTTAGAACAACCCTCAGAAGACTTACCGAGCTAGCGGTGGTATTTGGCCACCTTTAGCTAAAATGCTGGTCGGGTGGCCGGGGGTGGGCAAAAGGCCCTAACCAATCCAGAAGCTCAGGACAGGCTCGATGCTCGACAGACATCCTGTCCTGAGGGCCACCGTGTGTAAGCCAGACGGAAAACTCTCAAATGCGAAGAGCTCAGTTGCAAAAATATCACACAAGCTTCAAATGCACCCTCGAAGGCCTCGAGACCGCTAAGGAGGGGGCCGAACTTTTATGCTTGGATTTCGACCAAATAACTAGGGAAAAGTTGAGAGCCTGGAGTTAAGGGGTTAAATGGATGAACCAGGGAAGGAACAAATCTGCGCATAACAATGTCATGTACGTTCACGATGATCGTGAACAAAGTTATGCTGCAACAAGGAAAGATGGCAGCAGAAGCCGCACCAGTCCTCTCCCAGATAGCACTGGACGCTTACGAGCAGTGCATGTCGGGATTGCCGCGGCTGTTTTGAAATACGGTGACCACGTCAGCAACGCCGGTGGCCCCGTCGTTTTGGCGCGGCTGTGATGCAAAACGGAGCCAGTCGCCCAGCCAGTCGCCCAGCCAGTCGCCCAGCCAGTCGCCCAGCCAGCTGCCCAGCCAGCCGCCAGGACAACACCCTTGTGAGCTGGTGGCAGGGAAGGCCGAGGCGAGCCATCCAGTGCATCAGCACAAGAAACGCAAGGTCGCTTGCACATTGGCCCCTTGCCAAGATGAGCATCACAGGAGGTCAGAAAGTACTGGAGGTGTTGGCAAGGCCAGTGTCTTTACCTCGCCCGAAATGGGTCCAAAGGGCCGCGTGCAGCGCGAACCACAACCGCAGTTGGGCTTGCGCGCAGAAAACGGGAGTTCGGCTCAAGAAAACGTCAGCGTTGTGCACCATCATTATAACAATAAAAAGTGACACCCCCTACTTCATACAACTTCTATCAAACTTCTATATTCAGCATTGTGGGTAACACCATCAATGCTTAAAAAGTTCCAAAAAAGATCATGATTCAACCTTCATATGCCCAGGCGCAAGTAGGCCTTTTTTGTACGCAGAATCAAATATTGACTGATATATGCACTTCGTACGCATCAAAGAAAAAGAACCCACAGGGCATTGGCAGCAGAAAGCAATCAGTTCTAACCACGAACCGCACCCCCCCATGCCATCGTCTCGCCCCCATCCCGCCTTTTTTACTTTCTTTGCCACGTTCTTTTCTTCTTTTGTTCCGCTGTGTTCTGATACGGCCTGCCAGACTGGCGCAGCTGCAGTCTCACGCCGGGCTCCACGCGGCCAAGTATTCTTCGCTTTCCTTGCTTTTGCTGCAGAACGTTGTGTTTAGGCGAAACCGTGTGCTGAACTGAACAGGGGCGTCGCCCTACCGCCAAGTACCGACAAATTGACGCACCATACATGCGGCCTGGCCCGCCGTCGCAAGGACGCAAATCGTTGCAATTGAGGGGGCTACGGCAGCAACATTTGCAAAGCCACAACGCGAATGAACATGGCGTGGCAAGGGCGCTGCGTTCACAACCAAAACCAGCAAGAATGTCGTCATTAATCAGAGAACGATGATCAGGTGCCGTCGGTGGTCCGCTGACGCCACCGACGCCGTCCAACCATCGAACGAAGACATTTGCCTGCAGTGCTTTCACTTCGTCTTCGAATTTGTCCAACGCCCCGAATCCTTTCAACACTACAGGGCCGGAAAGAGGGGGGTGGCGCGGGGTTTCCCCTTTTTCCTTTTAACAAAAAGAAGCCCTCGTCATCCACCGCCGACGGTCACCCGGAGACTTTAAAACCCCGGCGGCGCAAGCGACCCTTTTTTCGCTCGAAAGAAAGTAGAAGCGGCTCGAAGGTCGGGCTTCGAAAGACCGACCGGCTTGACAGAAGGAAGCAGCCTTCGGAAAGCGAAGACTGATTAAGCCACACATGCCGGCGCCATGGGAGGCGAACGTGCGGTTGCTGCGGGACTTGCACAAGACGAGCGCGGGGGGGATGCGGGTGGCGCGCGAGCGGATGCCGTGCAGGGGGGCGGCGGCGTGGGACGAGGGGGAAAGGGTGGCGCCGCCGGTGGCGAGGGCGGGCCGGGAGCGGGCGATGGTGGGCGGCGGCGGCGGCGGGGGTGAGGCGCGGCGGGGCGGGGCCGCGGCGTCGTTCGACGACGCGTGGCGGATGCGCGAGGAGGAGCGGGCACGGCTGGTCTCCCGCAAGGCGGAGCTGGTCGCAGCGCGGGACAAGGCGCGGGACACCCGGTCACTCGGCCACGCCGCCGACGACCAACCGCTGCCGCCTTCCCGGTCGTCGTCCGTGGACTCCGACCGATCCACCACGGCAGACATCCCCGATGCCCCAAGCAGCCGCGCCACGAAGCCCGAAGTTCGACCGTTTCAAGCGGCCGCCGGCACCCAGCCACCAGCCGCAACCTGGCAGCCCCGCCTTCCTCCGGCGGGCCCCCGCACGCTCTCCCCCGAACCGAGCCCGCACGGCCGCACCTCCCCGGCACTCCCCCCCCCCCCGCCGCCTCCACAGCCTCCGGCAGGTGGCGTGCACCTCCTCGGCATGCGGTCGCCGGCGCCGCCGGACGTGCCGGCGCCGGGTTCGCTGCTCGCCCCCGCCGCCCCGGCACGGGTGTCGTTCGGCTACGCTCCCCCGGTGGTGCCGGTGGCGACGGCCGCGGCGGCGAGCCGGGTGTACTCGCCCGCGCGGAAGCCGGCGTGCGGCGGCGCCGTGTTCCCGCACGCGAGCTCCACCGCGTCGCTGCCGCTCTCCGCGGCGGCGCCGCTGCTGCAGCAGCCGCAGGCGCACCCGCGGCTGCTGTTCGCGCCGCTCGCCGACGTGCGGGCGGCGGCGCCGTCGCCGTTTTCGAGCCACGCGGCCCCGCACCACCCCCCGCTGCCCTTGGCCGGGTACCCCCCGCCGCCGCCGCCGGCGGAGGCTGCACCGTGGGGGTTCGACGTGCCGCGCTGCCAGCAGCGCGCGCCTGACGCGTGCTGCGCCGCGTTCGGCGGCTTGCCCGCCGCCGGCTTGCCTCGCTGCGCGGCCGGCGGGAGCGCGTGCGGCAGGGCGTGCGGCGGGTGCCCCCGGCGCCAGGCCAGGGGCTGCTGCTGCGCGAGGATTCCGCACGGCTGCGCGGCCCGCAGGCGGCGGACGGCCAGCGATCCGCCGCCGTGCGCCACCGCTTGCTGCGGCGCCTGCGGCGGGGAATCCGACGCGAGCGACGACTCCGGCTGCGAGCGCGCGCCGGACCCGTCCCTGCATCAAACCACGCGCAACAAGCAGCCGCGCCACAGCCAGCGCCGCCCGTCGACCCACGGGCACCACTCCGGCCCTCGCAAGGCCTGCTGCTGCGTGGCGCCGTCCCGCGCCGGGTCCGACGCCAGCAGCGACGCTGCCGCGACGCCGAAGCGCAACCCGCGGACGCCGCCGCCGTCGTCCCACGGGCACCACGCCGGGATTCGCAGGGCGTGCGGGTGTGGGGTTGGGGGCTGCGCGGTGGCGAAGCCGGGGGCCTGCTCTGGTAGGCCGCGGGAGGCGGAGGAGCGGGCGCGCTGCGACGCGTCCGAAATAGAGCGCCGGCGGCGGCTCATCGAGGAGCAAGCCCTCGCGGCCGGCGCGCAGAAGCGCCTCCTCGACGAAGGGTACCGGCACCTGGCCGAGCGCGACGCCGCGTGGGCGCGCTACCGCCACAGCGGCCACCAACCCGCCGCCGCGGGAGCCGCGGGCCCCGCCGAGAGCCCGGGCGGCGTGGGGGACGGGGCGCGCGAGGCGGTGCTGAGCGAGCAGAGCGCCGAGATCGAGCGGCAGAAGCGGGTCATCGCGCAGCAGCGGGTGCAGCTGGAGGCTCTCGGGCGGCTGCTGCTGACAAGCGCGGCGGAGCCCGCGGCGCTGCACCCGTCGCCGCTCGCGTCGTCGGCCGGCGACCCGAACCCCAGAGCGTCGCCGCCGGCTCCGCTGCCGTCGCGTGTGTACTCCGCCACGCAGGCCGACTGGCACCGGGCGGACTCGCTGCCTTTAAACACGAGCTGCGCGTCCGTCGACGGCGTGCTGCCGGTGGTCATCGCGAAGGGGTCCCTCTCGTCGCGGAGCCCCCGCTCGCCGGCGGAGAGCGAAGCTTGCGAGGTCGTCGTCGTCGGCTCCGCGCCGCCGGACGCCGCGCCGCCGCCGCCGCGCACGGCGGCCAGCTCGCACGGGACCAACGAAGTGCCCAGCAGAAGCAGCGCCGCGTCGTCGGGCCTGCACTTCCAGCTCGGCTCGGACGGCACCCAAACCTACACCGCGTATCGCCCTCGCGACCGCAGGTAGCATAGCAGCTGGAGTTCAAAAAAGCGGGTGTCACACCCGGTCTACGGATGGTGACTTAAGCGCGTTTTGGTTGTAGCACACCCGCTTTTTGGGTGTGACGTGACACGGACTGGCACACCCTCTTAACTCCAGCTTCTGAGGCTGGACCTCACCGTGAAGGTTAGTAACTTGCTAGAAAAATATAGATGGATCGCTCATTCATTTGGGCGGTCAGACCACGCGTCACCTTTTTTTGGCCTGGGCTCGGCGCCTTCGTCCGAAAAAAATAGAATCCATTGGGTCACGGTTCCTCCCTAGAAAGTGTATGCGAACCTTCGCCACACACGCGAGCTGCAATTCCGTAGAAAACACGTTCTTATTTGTCATCGCGACGCGGCTCTCTTCTCGCGGCGGTGCCAGTCATCGGGCTGGCAGCGAATTGTGTACCATCGCAGTCTCGTTCCTACTTTGCACCCATCCCCCTCTTCCATTCTTTTAATGTGTATTTTCCTCCGGAGGAATCAAAGCGAATCAACAGCTGCGCTGCCTATACGGCCGCAGCGCGTTGTGTTCGTATGTTCAACCCGGGTTGCCGGAAACCCTGCTATCCTGTACTCGGATGCGTATTATTTGAGGTTGGTGTCTGTTCAGACTCAGCCAGTCCCGCCGCCCGATAGCCGTTGCCGAACTCGGTAGAATTGGGCAGGGCACTCAACAGGAGAAAATGTGCATGGCATCGAGTGGCAGGAATTAAAATCCCCCTGCTTTAATTGGCCTTATTGATACCTATACTCCAATCTGATTCCCTACAAAAGCGGAACCGTGTTGGCTGTTGTGTTACATCACGGACAGTGGCGTGTCCAGATTTGTGCCAGCGGGTTCGTCGCAGCTCTTTGGACTCTTCTTTTTTCAGCTTGTCAAATACCCCGTCTCAGCTCGTCTTGGCGTGTTAGACGCGTCGTTGTATGATCCTTCTTCGTTTTTTGTACGTCTTTTGCATCCGAAGCCTTTTCGTTGCTTTTCTTCGTCATCCATCCGCGACCTGCAGCAACAGACACGAGGCCGGCGATCAGCCTGACGTCAACGATTCCAGTGTGCGTACTGACTGTTGGTGTTTGTGCCTTCTCGGCGCATTGTCTCCTGCAGAATTTGCTCGAGACGCGATTTCACTGTGAAAATCCAACCTGCACAGGAAAAAAAAGCGGGAAGCGTCGTCAGCGCAGTAAAGGTCCTCGTCACCCGCAAAACTAGCGAAAGGGAAACTCGCGATGTCAGTTTTCTAGTCAAAGAAATGTAACGACAAAGTCACGGCACCGGTAAAACGTTGGGGTTTACCGGCTGTGGATTGCATTGCGAAACCGCCTACGCAGCATTTCTCCCAACAGAGAGGTCACCGCTCAACAGGAGGGTCTACAGGAGGGACCGCGGCCAGAGGCGCCAGTGCTGCAGCTCAGAGCCCTCCACTCTGTGTTGCATGTGCCTTTGCTGCGCAGACAGGTCAGTTGTCGGAGAGAAGTGGAAGAAACTGCGAGGCAGAACGCCACGAATACACGATAGCACCTGCTTCGGAGGAAATCAAGGCCCCCAGCTGCGAATATTTTAGCATAAAAAGTTTGCACCACGCGCCAAACGTCAGTGTCAAGAGCATTGGGCGGGGGGCGAAGAAAGGGCCTGCGGAAGGGCGCTGGTTCGCTTTTCTCCGCGTGATGGAGCTCTTCGGATCGCGCGTGCACGCGCTCGTGACCCGCGCGGAGCCGGCGGAAGAAGTGTCCGCCGGGGGCGACGGGAAGTGGACGGTTTCCGTCGCGTTCGGAAAGCGGGAGCTGACGGTTGCGGCGGGGATCGGCCTCGTGGGGGTCGCCGGCGCTTGCTGCTGGATCGAAGGGCTGCGGAGGAAGGTGTGGGAGGAGCACGAGCTGGAGGTGCTGCTGGCGCGGCATGTGTTCCTGAGGGATTTGTGCCTGGTGCAGAGCGACGTGAAGCAGGGCGCCGACGTGCTGTTCCGGCGGGGCTACGTGGTGCACAGCGCCTGCAGCGAAGTGTCAGACGACACCCACCGGCTGCTCGAGGCCTTGCTGGCGGAGCACGCGAGGGACGAAACCTTCCGGAAAAGACTCAGCCGCGCGACAGCCTTCAGCCGTCTCGAGCGTGCTGCATGGAGCATGCTCGAGTCCAGGACGCTGTGGGCGGCCCAATACTGGAACGTCAGCCCTTCGCTTCTGAGTCCGGTCTCGCGGCTTATCCGAAAGGCGAAGCAGCTCTTCGAGCGCGAGCTCGTCTTTTCGCTTGACCCGTACCTCAAAGCGCTCGAGGTTTTGGTCAACGGTCCCGTGCCCCTGGACCCCAACGTCCACGACTTCTCCGGCGCCACGCCCCTCCACCTCGTTCTCGAAGGCACTTCGATGCCGTCGAACCAGTTCTCGCTCGCCAGCCTCCGCGTGCTGCTCTCCAGTGCCTACGTCGACATCAATTGCCGGCGGAAGACCGACGGGGCCACAGCTCTGCACGTCTTATGCGAACGCGTATGCTTTTTTCCACTCTCTTCTGTGCATGACGTGTGCAACCGGTATAAGGGTGATGAGGGGGGAATTGTCACGAACTCTCCTTGTCTTTTGCTTGGTTGGTCAGATTTCATCAAATGCTGAGGACAACACGCATGGCATCAAAGGGAAAGTGAGAAGCCAATCCAACCTAACAACTAACGAACTTGCGAACGGGATGAAAGGAATGGTTTGGGCGTATCAACACCCACCAAGACGATCACCTTGTTGTTTTTTCCTTTATCACTAACTGCGCCCTGCTGATGTTATCAAGCAAGTTGAACAGTCCGCTGTCCCTCAGTAAACTGCAAAAGTAGTACTGCGCGAGTCGCTTGCAGAAGTACGACGCGAACACAAGGTTCACGTTCTCTGGTCCTTGTTACGAGCATTTCTCCTCGGCGAATCGAACAGCACAGTCTGCAGCACCAGGCGGGGGAGGACTAGCGTGGTGCGGGGTGTGCTATCGATGCGGGCACACCCAGTGTGAAAACCGCAATCTACCCTACGAGGATTTCGTAATTAAACGCTTGCGAGCTGTTTTTCATTGGAACGTGTTCCCATTTTAGCCGCAAAAAGCTAAAGGAGGTGCCAGGCAAAGCGAATGGTTAGATGCATTGGGGAAACCACTTTCTCGGCCTCTTGTTTGAAAAAGCTCGGAGGATACTGACGTTTAATCCCGGTCCGACGCGGGATACCTCCTGCAGGGACTGGCAACCGTGCTACGACAACACCTATCCCACCCGCAGCTGGTGTCGGCACAAGACGTGGAATCGCTGTCGACGTGCATCTCGCTGCTCCTCGAAACCGGCACCGCCGAGGTCAATGCGCCGGACGCCAGGGGGAACACGCCGCTCCACCTCCTGACCGCGAACCTCGTCCAGTCCGAGACTGCACCGGCGGCAGCCGCTCTGACAGGAGGCGAGCCCTGCGACAGCAGCGACGCGGACCCACCCTCTGTCCCTCCTCCCACAGCGCCCCCCGGGGTCCCATGCAACCGCGGAGCGTGCCTTGCTGCCGTTGAACTGCTTCTCAGAAACGGAGCAGATCGCGCCCGCAACAACGCGTACATGGTGAGTCCGTATGTGATTGCCTCGCGGGCTGGCCACGTCGATCTTTGCAAGGTCATCACCGCCGAACACGAGCAGTCGTGCGGCCTATAAGGAGGCCGCACCGAAATTCCCTTTTACTGCTGCCACTTTGGCCGGAACTGGTTCCTCGCAACCGGCACGACCGAAGTCAACGCACCCCGACGCCAACTCTTATTTAGCCAGCCCGCGACAGCAGTGCCCCGACGCGGGGTTCCGTTGCACTGCCTTGCTGCCGCTGCACTGCTCAGAAACGGAGCGGATCGTGCCCGCAACAATGCGCACGTGGGTGAGTCGCGGGCGGGCCGCGTCGATCGTTGCAAGGTCATCACCACTGTGAACACGAGCAGTCGTGCGGCCTATAAAGAGGCCAGTCGCCGGAATCAAAATTCCCTTACTGTCGCCGCCTTGGAACTCCTTCCGTGCAATCGGCACGACCGAAGTCAACGCGCCCCGACGCCAACTCTTATTTAGCCAGCCCGCGACAGCAGTGCCCCGACTCGGGGTTCCGTTGCACTGCCTTGCTGCCGCTGCACTGCTCAGAAACGGAGCGGATCGTGCCCGCAACAATGCGCACGTTGAGTCCGTATGTGATAGCCTCGCGGGCGGGCCGCGGCGATCTTTGCAAGGTCATCACCACTAGCAGTCGTGCGGCCTATAAAGAGGCCAGTTGCCGAAATCAAAATTCCCTTTTACTGTCGCCGCCTTGGAACTGCTTCCGTGCAATCGGCACGACCGAAGTCAACGCGCCCCGACGCCAACTCTTTCCTAAGCATCGCCACGACAGCAGTGCCCCGGACCCACCCCTGTCTGCCCCCACTCTGGGTCCCGTTGCACGGACCACGAAGCCTGTCTTGCTCCCGTTGCACGGACCACGAAGCCTGTCTTGCTCCCGTTGCACTGCTCAGAGACGGAGCGGATCGTGCCGTGCGAACGATGCGTATATTTATGGTATATCTGTGTACACGGTGTACACAGCCTCAGAAGCTGGAGTTAAAGCTGAAGTTAAAAAAGCGGGTGCCACACCCCCGCTATTCGGGTGTGGATTTACACGCGTTTTGGTTGTGGCACGCCCGCTTGTGACTCCCCTCTTTTAACTCCAGCTTCTGAGGCTGGACCTCACCGTGTATAACTGCCTAGCGGGCAGGCCACGTCGGTCTTTATAGAGGTCACCACCGCTGGGCATGAGGAGACGTGCGGCGTGTGGAGAAAAAAAGCGTGCCGCTTTGCGCGGAAAAAAAGAACGGCTCAACAGCTGTCGCTCGATCGAAGCTTTCGCTCCCCCATTTCGCCACGTTCTTGCAGTCACCCATCCGCCCCTGCCCCCACCCGTTCTGACAAACCAGACTCACACCGCACTCCTGCTGACACTCTCCCCTCCTCAGGTTCCGCGCTGATGATGGTCCGCCTTGTGTCCGTGGCTTAAAGGACCGAAACACGGCGCAGACGGGACCAGTGCGGTGTTGAGCACATACCCATTCCAAGCACGTTCTTGCAATCCCCCCATTCCAGTAGGGTACTTCGCGTAACGCGACTTGCTGCCCTCAGCACGCAGGATTACTTCCGCACTCTTTTTTATGGTAACAAGCTTGCTTGTCTATATCAAAAAGTGTCGGATGGCAGCGTACAGTGTTAAATCACTCAAAACAGGGGTTACACACGTACGCACAAACTATTGGTGCTGCACACTGTGCTGCAGAGTTTACTTCGCAGATTGCCACCGTAAAAAGAAGACAAGTCAGTACTGCCTAGCGAGTCGCAGTCACAATCAGGTGAGTTTTTTAACTAATTGCTCAGACACGGTTGTAGGGGCCTTCTCCCCGTGACGGATTCGCCTGTGCTCTAGTAGCACGGGTGGTCCTGGCTGTGACGAGCTACGAACAGCCGCCTGACAAACCAGACTCACACCGCAGTCCTGTCTGCAGACACTCAGGTTCCACGCTGATGATGGTCCGCCTTATGTGTCCGTGGCTTAAAGGACCGAAACACGGCGCGGACGGGACCAGTGCGGTGTTGAGCACATACCCATTCCAAGCACGTTCTTGCAATACCCCCACCCATTCCCTCTATATTCCGCACGCGCCCCAATCAATCTAATTCCAGCACAACCAAGTTCAAGTTCAGCGCCATCACAACTTCGATGGGATCTTTCGAAAGTATCCGACGAAGACCTGACCGGAAAAACGGCGCGTTGCGGGTGCTCCAATGCTAGCTTTCACGTGCGTCTAGCGAACGAACTCGAAGTTTTTGACTTGTTGTTCTGGCATTCGGCGTCTGAAAGAAATACTGGATTCATGCACGAGTACAGAGCTTTCTATTTGAAGGTACAGGCAAGCTCCAGATGGTGGAGCAACAAAGTGCGAAACCAACTCGCTCATTCGGCCATCTCTTTCGGCCACCATCGGTGCAACAACCATCTTTGACTGGGCCACGGCTCGCTCCGCGCCCACGGCGCAACGACTTGCGCCCGTCGTAGTAGTACGGGATAGTAGTGGGGCGACCGGATACTCCTCGGAGAGGTGGTCCCTGCACTCTAACTCGTCCCTCTCTCTCTCTCTTTTGTAGCTGCCTCCTTAACCCTTACGGACGGAGGGGAAGGGAGGCTGTCCAGCGAGCAGAAAGCCTTCTGGGGAGTCTGTGGGTCAAACCCAAGGACCTTCAGGCATCGCAACCCTGTTTGAAGCCCGTATCGTAGATTTAGTACAGGCATCAATCAGGCCCCATCCGCTTTCGCGTCGCTTCTCCAGCGCGTATATCCCCTGCTTTTTGGGTAGGGCCAGGCCTTGAACGGCCAAGCAGCAGGAAGACAAGAGGAACAAAGCGCCCTCTGTCTTTTCTGCCCGGACATGTTTCAAAGCATCTCTGTTTATTTAAGCACCTGTGATTCTGTGTGGGAGATACACGAGGAGGCCACCAGTTGCAAAGTCTCGAATAAGAAATGTGCTATAGCCCTGACGAATACACACGGTTTAGTGCCGGGCGGAAGCGCTCAACAAAAAAGACCCAGTTGTAGTGGTCGTGTTCCCCCCTCGTGTAGTGTTCTGCCTAAACACTAAACTAATATTCCCCCCCTCTAGCCTCCGTCGGAACACACATGTCCCTAACTTTCGGCGGCCGGGACTTGCTTGCAACGATGCAAAAAGAAATCTGCATTCTGGTCCAAGACGAATTTTACTAAGCCACGTGAACTGATGCTCGAGAGACCAGCCGTTGCTATTTAGCAATGCTGCCTTGCTGCATCGTTGTCCTGTGACTACCTCAGTGCAACGACGCAACGACGCAACGACGCAACGATGCAAAAAGAAATATGCACTCTGGTCCAAGACGAAACTTTACTAAGCCACGTGAACTACTGCTCGAAAGACCAGTCGTTGCTATTGAGCAATGCTGCCTCGCTGGTAGTAATATAAGCTTCAAACGACCGGCACTCCCGGATGTGCTCACCCACCGGTGAACGGCGTTCATGAGTCGGCAGCCAAGCGTCCCCCCCCCCACACATATATATGAGAGGCAAGTATTGAGTTCTGTAAAGGCAAGTAGCGCCAGAACACGGAACTAAGATTTCCCCCCCGAGCGCGCCAGGGGACACCCCCTGGCTTTCACAACGGAGTGAGAAATCACCCGACACGAGCAACACCCTCCCTCTTCCTCTCTTCCTCCTGAGGCCCGACGGTCTACTTTGCAGTACCGGTCCGTTAAACTGTAGATCTTCTAGAATGTCTTAGTAACGTAGCGACATGCTTGCTGCCTGGACAGCACACGACTTGTCTTGCACCACGACGGGTTTGCGCTGGCAGACCAGATAGATAAATAGGCCGCTCGGGGCACGTTATGCGCCTAGACGCGATGGCCGGGTTGTGTTGTGGAAGAAAGAAACGTACTGGTCAAACGAAGAGACCGAAAGATGAAGCGGAAAGCTACCGCCGCTGACGGCATGATTGTTGTCAGAAGAGCGAGCACGAAAAAGAAATACACACGCGCCCCGCCCCCTCCTCCCCTTTATGCACGCCAGTGCTGCCTAAACAATTGAACTGTGTTTTCCCCACACCCACACAAACACACACTCTCTCTCTTTTTCTAGCTTCGTTGTTTTTGCGACATCCAGCACGTACACCCGAGCGCTACTGTTTACGAAAATTGTAGCTGGCAGCATACTGCATGCAATTTACAGTTCCGCTAGTGCGCGCAAACAAAAGGAAGCGCCTTACTGGACTGTCTCACGAGGAAGGTATAGGTGAGGGGTGCCACATGCCCTCTCGTGAGTGCGGAGGTTCATAGGAGCTTTGCCTAAAGGCGCGGCTTCGCTCAGGAGGAGAACCCACCAGGTGTGGAAGAAGGAAGGATAGGAATGGTGCGGGATGTACACTCTCACAGGGAGTTGGCAGACACACAAAGTCCCGGCGCCCATAGCGTTGTTGACCAGGACAGAGATGCTTTTGTCGCATGTTGGTCAGTGCAAAGTTGAGCTCCACCGAATATGGAAGCGGGTACACGAAAGTAAGCTTGACTAGGCGGCCTCTTGCTTCCCGTCGAACGATTGCCAATATTACAGTCCAGGTCTACTTTGAGAATGTCACCCACTTAGTATGTCACGAACAGCATTTTCGAGGAAGAATCGGCTGGCCTAAGCTGTCTGAAGATGGTGGTGGTCAGCGATGAGTTCCGAGAAGACGTTCCACGACTTCGAATCGGGTGGATAGTGGCAGAAAGCAAAAAAGCACGCACCTACACGCCTTGCGCACTCGAACCACGCGCTGTACAAAATGCACACCTTTCTTTTTGCTTTTCCCTTTCCTTTTCTTTTTCAAAAAAAGACGGAAATGAATAACCCATTTGACGAAGGTCACCCGGAGACTGTAACTCCTGGAGTCTCAAGCGAACCTTCCGCTGCACACCATTCTTTTCGACCTTTTGTGAAGCACCGCGCAGCTTTGGAATTGTGGACAGGTGCGTTTCGGAGGCGCCTATACTGCAACTGGACCTTTTGCTTTCGAGATGATCCAAAAATGTGTGCTTGAGCAACGAGCGAACCACCACCATATCCGAAGATCATTGCACCAGTTCAGTTGCATGTCTGTGCTCCACGTGGAGATCTCTACCCCAACCAGACGAGAAGGAATACTCGAGGGCTGCCTTGTGCTTACTGCGAAGGAAGCTAGAGGGGAGAAAGAAACAATACAACTACACAGAGTAACAGAGTGGGTCTTTTTTGTTGAACGCTTACGCCCGCCACTAACCCCGGTTTACCTATGTTTCGTGGGCTGCAGCACATTTACCTCCTTTGGGATGCCGCAGCTGGCATCACAAAGGAGGTAAAGTATTTCCTCAAGGGTCGACGAGAAGGACTACTCGTGTGGGCTGCAGCACATTTACCTCCTCAAATATTTCCTACGTAGCCGTAAACTCAGCAAAATCAGATAGTCAAGGAGAAGAAAACCTGAATATGAAACTCATCGAGATCAACGTGAAGCTGCTCGATGGGCGGGCGCTTCCGCTGAAGATCGCGCAAGAAAAGACAGTCGGCGATCTGAAGAACGACATCTACGAGTTGACCGGTATAGCAACCGAATGTCAAGCGATCGAGTTCGAAGACAACCATCTCACCGACGAGATGGTCCTCGTTGAAATAGGCGTTATCAGCGGGGACCGAGTGACCGTCGGAGTGTCGCAGCGGCAGCAGGCGAGGGCGCAGCTCATCCAGCAGGGAATCGACCACGAAGAGACAGAGGAGGAGATCGCACGCGCTGCGAGAAATGGCGACATGGACGTGTTGACGTGGCTGCTGCGCATCGGGGGCGATCCAGACTCCGCGGATCAGTCGGGGGCGACAGCGTTGATGCACGCCGCGCAGAACGGGAGGGTGATTGCGATGCAGTTGCTGATCTCGAGCGGAGCCGACGTGGACAAGGAAGGGTTCTCGTCAGAGACGCCGGCCATGTGGGCAGCCGCGAAGGGGCAGATCGAGGCGTTGGAGCTCCTCGCTGACTGCGGCGCGGACTTCAACAAGTCGGACGACGACAAAGACACGCCGTTGATGTGGGCCGCGGCCAACGGACACACCCAGTGCGTCCGCCTCATATCTCTCCACTGCGACGTCAAAGCGACCAACAACGACGGAGACACCGCCCTCGACTGGGCTGAAGGAGAAGGTCACGACGAGGTGGTGGACTTCTTGAAGTCTCTTTGATCGGTTGGTCGTGGGATGCATCCGTTGTATTGTCTTGGCCTTCCGTTCATCATTTATCATCATCAAGCCGGGTAGCACCGGTTCATCGTGCGTCCATTCTGTCTACGAAGAAGTTTAAAGCAGAACTGAGGAAGATTCCCTCCCGAACAACGCCTGCCTGTCCACTGCGGCGAAGACCGAATACGATCTTCTGCGAAGCGGCTGTCATCATATGGATGTGCTTATCCACTTGCAAACGAACGACGTCACAAGACGCCGTCACTTTAAGAAGAATAGCACGTGTGCCCTGCTGCAAGGCTCCGACGGTTGGTCGGAGAGGGGGCTTTGTTTGCTTCGTTGTGAAAGCGGCGTATGCATCTCCAAATTGCGCGTGCCTCGGTTCCAATTGGGCTACTTCGTTTGTATGTGGTTGAGACGCGGTGCAAACTCGACTCTACCCTATCCCCTGATGTATCTGAACGTCGTTCTTGCCTCCGCTAGCCCTCGCTCTTATCATCAGCCGTGGTCGTTCCTTCGCGCGACATCGTCTAACTTGCCGTGGAACTGAACTGATCAAGGAACTGGCTTCCATCGCGACCATTCTTTTTTTTTTTTTGTATAAGCACCTGCTTTGTAGGAAAAATACTTGAGGAGGCTCCCAGCTGCAAAATATTAAAGGAGGCACACGAAACACAGGTAAATCTGGGTTTAGCGACGGGCGTAAGCGTTCGACAAAAAAACCCACTTTGTAGTTGTATTGTTTCTCCCCCTCTAGCCTCCTTCGAAGTAAACACAAGGCAGCCCCTCGAGTATTTCGTGTTAACAATGCAATGTTGGTACTAAAAATTAGTAGTTGGCAGCGTACTACATGAAAATTACCAAAGCAGGTGAGTTCCGCTAGTGCGCACAAACAAAAGAAAGCGCCATACTAATTTTTGCAGCCTTTGCCTCGGTGACCAAGCTGCGGTCATGAAAGTAGCGGATGTTTGAAAACGACCGGTCTGTCGCAATCTATCCGGGTATGAACTGCTGCTAAATCGACCGCGATGCGCTCCGGTGTCACAACCGCGCCTCTGAAAGAGGAGGCGAGAGGCATCGGGTCGCTCTGTCAAAAAAGAAAGGAAGATGAAGAGAGAACCACCGTACGCTTCTATTCAAAAACCTCTAAACCACAATAAACGCCAAAAAGGGGGTCGCGAGGGTTGCACACAAAAAAAGCCAATGGTATTTGGCGCGGCAGGACCCAGCGATGCGGCGCGAGGCGACGCCGCTGATGTCGGCGGTGAACGGCGGGCACGAGGGGGTCGTTAGGCTGCTGCTGCGGCACGGGCCGAATTTGGCGGCGGCCGACGTGCACGGCCTGACGGCCCTCCACGTCGCGGCGAGGGCCGGGTGCCCGGAGGTGCTGCAGAGCCTCTTGGACCACGGCGCGCCGAAGGACGCGACGACCGTGGACGGGTTCACGCCCCTGATGCTGGCGGTCGGCATGCTGGCGCCGCCGGCGAGCCGGAAACCGAGGGCGGCCGTCGTCGAACGGCTGGTGCGGGCCGGCGCGTGCACCAAGGCCGCGCATCCCCGCAACGGGGGCACCGCGTTGCATCTCGCCGTCGCCGCCGAGGCGCGACGAGAGGCGCGCCTCCTCCTCGAGCACGACGCGGATGTCGACGCGTTAATGACCCCCGGCGGGACGGCGCTTCATTTGGCCGTGAGAACGTCGAATCTTCTCATCGCGACTGACCTGTTGTCCCACGGAGCGAATCCAAACATCCTCGACGACGACGGCCGCACAGTCCTGCACGATGCCTGCCTTCGTGGAGACGACGAGGTTGTCACGTCGCTGTTAGACCACGGAGCGAGTTTGTCCCTGCGGCAAACGACGACCGGTTACACCGCCTTGCACTGCGCGGTTCACTGTCCGAGCCTTTCGGTGGTCCTCCTTCTCTTGGAGCGCGGCCCCGACGTGGACGCGCGGTCGATAGCGGGCATGACGCCGCTTTGCACGTCCGCTTCGCAGCCGTGCGCTGCCATCGCCGATGTGCTCGTGCGGCGGCGTGCGGACCCGAACGCAAAGGACGACAGGGGGAGGGGTCCCCTGCACCATCTGCCGTCGCACTCCGACGAGTCGATGGCGGTCATGCGCATCCTCCTGCGGGCGGGCGCTCGAGTTGACGAAGCAGACGGAGAGGGCATGACGCCGCTGCACCGGGCTTGCGTGCTCGGCTGCCGCGCCGCCTCCGTTCTGATAGCCGCCGGGTCCGACATCAGCGCAAGCGACGCGCAAGGGCGGACGCCCCTCCACTACGCGCGGTCTCGCGCCACCGCCGGGCTCCTCCTCAAGCGCGGGGCCGAGGTGGACGCCGTCGATGCCGGCGGGCAGACGCCGCTGCACGGCGCGCGGGCCGCCGGCATCGACGGCTTGGCGCACCTCCTCCTCAAATGGGGCGCCGACGGCAGCAAGCGCGACCGGAGCGGCCGCCGCGCCTTCGACGGCAACCCGGGCCCCGCGAAAGCTCGTCGCCTTGCCGGCGCAGCGTTTCCAGTGTGGGGCTCGCGCGGTTGCTGACCAGTACACCTAGCCAACGTAGTTTCTGCAGAGTTACCTTGTTACAACCAACCGAGCTTGCTGGGCGGCTTTCCCACCGCGTCCAGCTTGAGGACCAGAGAACTTCACACAATCGCTACCGCATGGTGCGGAGGTTGACGCAGTGGATGCCGGTGGGCAGACGCCGCTGCACGGCGCGTGGGCCGCCGACCACGTTGGCTTGGCGCACCTCCTCCTCAAATGGGGCGCCGACGGCAGCAAGCGCGACCGGAGCGGCCGCGCCTTCGACGGCAACCCGGGCCCAACGAAAGCTCGTCGCTTTGCCGGTGTGGGACGCGTCGCGCGCGGCTGCTGACCAGTGCACCTAGCCAACGTAGTCTCTGCACAGCTATCTTGCGACAACCAATTTTCTGCTTCCCTGGTTACAACAGCTTTGTGCCGAAAAAGGCGTTGACAGTGGTTTAACCGGCACACAAGCAGGTTCAATCGTGCAATACAAAGCCGGCGCGACATAAACGTGCAGCCGGAGGAAAACAGCCCCCTTGTCGACACGCTTATCGACAGACGAACGCCCGCGGCTGCGGGCCACTGTACCTACCTGACAATGCAAGGCAAGGATATCGAGTGGGGGAGAAACTTCGTCTCTGCAAACTATGTGCTACAGCTGAAAAGGATGTCGGCATCTTCGGGCTATGCTGCGTCTTTAAGGATGGGCTTCCTTCTCGCTGCTTACCTGCTGGGGAAATATTACAACACCCGGGAGTGACACCGGACGAAACATCTGACTGTTCTCGCATGGCATGGACCATGCAGCTCCGGGAATCATGCACCCAGGCGAGGCTGAAGTCAGCATCATCCGCGGCGTAGGCAAGTAAGTTGTCACACACTCAACGCCGCCGACTTCGATGGCTGCCATCCTAGCACGGCTACTGAGATGCGCACTAGCTACAGCTTCCGAGTGAAACGTTCATGCATTCGCCACTCGAAAAGTTTTCCCATGGAGAGAGTAGCCGTCTTCGTGCCTCTTTGTTCTGAACACAACGCAACTACGCACTTCTTCATCGCAACCATTTTACTCGTCACTTAGACACCACACGAATGCCGGGCGCTGGAGCGACATCGTTAGGTGTCCACGGCGATGGCATTGCTCTATGGACAACAGATGACTCGCGCCACTTGCTCATGGTCCAAGGTGGTGACGAGCCACCACCCCGCGCAGCAGTTTTGAAAACCATGTAGGCCAAGCGAGCAGGCAGGCGGCCGCCTACCATGCGCTTGTTCGGTCTTGCCAAGGGAAGACGCTAAACGGGGGCAGCAACAAAATCGGCACTCAACACCGACGAAAAGGCCAAGGTGCATCCGGCAGTGAAGCCGTGATCGTTGCGTGTCTCGCGCAGCAATCATGGCTCACCCACCCATTCCGGAAACATCCGCCGCCAGCCGCCTGCATGCCTTCGACGCAAGACAACACGCAACTAGCTGTGCTGACAACGCCAGCGCCGAGAGAGAGGCAGAGGCCGTCGTCGACTACCGCCTCTTTCACGCCAGCCTCGTCCCCACAGTAATGTCCAAGAAGGCAAAGCAGAAAAGTCCGCTGTGGACCGCTCACGTCCGCATCGGAAGAAGCATCCGACAAGGCAAGGAGGTACGCCTCTTGCTTTGGAAGAAGTCAGTGCTGTACGAGTTGGCACGGAAGGGGAATATTCTGGAAGGATGCTCCAGCATTCCAAGAAAACACACAAACAGGTCCCACATAGCGTGGACATGCGGTTCAACAAGACCGGCCAAAGTGGTTACACAACTAGATGCGTCGCAGCTCGACGGAACGGATAGATAAAAAGAGGGCTACTCTTATTCTTCGCTTCTGACACCTGAAAATCGCGAGCAGCACAAAATCACAGAAACATACACAGGAATTCACAGGAACATAGTGGTCCAGTCAACTCTTCCCCTGCAGTATTTGCATTCAAGAATAAAAGATAGAAAAAGCAAATCAAAATGTTATCGACCGGTGCTTTGATCGTCTGGCTCGGCGCACTGATCCTTCTGCACGCTCTGTTCACAGCCATCCAGCACCATAGCGACACGGACACGCACAATCCCGTTATCACCGCTGAGGCGCTGCTTGGCTTCGTCCTCGCCACAACGGCGTACATGCACAAAACACGGTTTGAGCCGATCCTGCGCAAAAGCTACATGGAGCAGCGCTCCTTGGAGTCCTTCTGCACCACGCCCGACTTCATGACATTCAACCACAGAGGCAAGGCATGCATGACCCATTTTGCATTCAAAAAGAAAAACAGCCGCCAAGTATACGTCCGACGAATTGCAGTTTTTAATTTTAGCCACATGCAACGTGCGGTCAACGAAAACTCTAGTTTCCCTTTTCTACTTTCTCCTACTCTCGCGGTGTACGGTTTTTGCGGTTGCTTGACATAACACGAAGGCGCAGTCTGTGCGCATGCAAAGCAAACCTATATTGCTCGGTTCGCTGCTGGACCGTTTGCGCTTGCAACGAAAATCAAACAAAACAGGCGATCTATGGTGCTGACCAATGAAAAACCATGGCAAGAGTCCTTGCGACTGTGGGCTGCTCAGCACTGCTTTACAGGGAGGAAACAGCCCCGAACGATGATGTCATTTGCGCACAACGATGGCACTGGCGAACCTCGGGCAGCAACTGTTTGCTTTCAGTGGCCTTTTTATCATGAACCAGGTGCCTGCGGCCGTGTTCTTTACGAGGAAGGAAAGTGCAGCTTTCCGGAGTACGTTACCCCTGTGCGTATGCTGCGTTCAAGGGTTAGGTAACCTTCAAAGAGGTAGCTCCTTCATTTGAGGCCTATGGATCGTCATGATGTGCCGCCGCTGTTGCAATATCCGCATCCGGTTTCGCGGAGTATCTACGAGAATCTCTATCATGACCGAGGCTGGCACTGAACGATCATGCATAGCATCTTAACCGCAGCTGATGAGGAGTCTCAGCTGACAGGGACGTTTAACGTGAGTTCCCGTCATGGATAGGCAGTCGCCCCACGACGAGGAAAAGCCTGTGCTTAAAAGGCAGGCATCATGAAGAAAGTGGCACAGAAATAGCTTTGAAGCAAGCAGACGAGTGGTGCAAGGGCATGGGTAGTCTACAGCTAGCAAGGCATCCATGATTCCCCCGAACTACTGCATCGCGTTGCCAACAGCTTCTCCAAAGCGAGCCTCTCGTCTTTCAACCCGGTAGAGAAAATCTGCACGAGGCAGGCATCATTAACTCGGCGCACATTTTGATCAAATCCGAATCCTGAGATTGAACCGACTGCAGAGCAGCACAGTGACCTCTGCACAATCTGCCCATGCTCCTGAGGATCGTGACTTTTCCTCGCGAAGATGTTTCTTTTTTCTGTCGCAGAATTCGGTCCTCATATTTTCGTCGGTAAGAAAGGCTCAGAAGCGAAGCGGTAAATAAGAACATCTCTTGCCCGTGGCTTTTCTCGAAGCGTTCTTGTTTTCAACGTTTCAGCACAGGGTTTCTTTCGCAGCTTGAGCAATTGTGTCGAATGTTTGCGACCAAGACCGACAACCTTGCGCTCGCTTGATGGCAGTGGACTGTTAAATCGAAAAATAACCTCGACGGTAACACAATAACACTGGTGGTAGACGCCTTCTCTCTTTTGCCGCGTTATCGCACTGCAGCATGGTGGATCTTGACGTGTGACGATCCACGAACAGCCAACCTGACGAACCAGCCTGGGCGGTACGTACCCTTCTGCGACGCCAGTCCTGCTTACCAGGACCACGCACTCCTACGCACGCCTGGCTTTGTGATACCAGCACGCGGCCAACTATGGGTGGATCGCTTGAGCATCATCCATTTTCGGGACCGGTGCATTCGGCCGGTGAGTAGTTACACACTCATTATCGGATGCCGACTTCCATGGCCACCGCCCTGCTATCAAGATGAACCGGCACCCTTTGTGGGATCTGATGAGCGCTAGGACACCTTAAGTCCGCTCTCGGTTCATCCCCACTCATAAACAGCACCCACCACGCAGGGTAGGCGAAGGTTCGCTCCCCCTCTCTACACCGGAAGGGTTTCACTAATAAAAGGGGAAGCGAGCAAAATGCCTTCCAAAGCGAAGCAGCAGAAGAAGCTCGAAGAGGAGATGCGGAGGAAGGAGGAGCTGCAGAAGAAGGCTCAGGAGGCGGCCGACAAGCTGTTCAAGCAGCACGAGCGGGAGAGAGCGGCCACCGAGAAGTCGGACAAGGGCAAGAGAGAGGCCGAGCAGCTGATGACGCTGGCGGAGCGGGAACGGCTGCAGAGCGAGAAGACGGTGTATTCGGCGATCGGCAGCGACAAGGAACACAGAATCGGTCTCGCTCTGCGGGAGTACCAGAAGTACCAATCGTGGCAAGCGATCGTCTCGGATTCCTGGCTGCCGGACGTCATGCGCGAGTCTGATATCAACTCGTTTTTGACCACCTGGAGGGAGGACGACAACAGTGCAGGGGAAGACTCGAAGAGGAATCTGGAAGAAGACTTCAAGATGATCAAGCAGGCGTTCGACCTCATCCAGTGCATCTACAACGCGCGCGACGAAGCGTGCGTGCAGGAAGCCAAAGGAGACAGGAAGGGGAGGGCCCTCGTCGCGTTCCACCGCTCTTCGCTGCTGAAGGTGTCGGCGCTCGTCTTGGAGAAGCTCGACGACCTGACCGCGAACATGCTGCAGTTCTTGGACAAGTACGTGGATAGAGACGACGACCAGGGCATCACCCTCTGCCAGGAGAACGAGGCGCTTCGCTACGGAATGTGGGCGGGGGACCGACGGCCGCGGCACCGAGGGATCGACTACAGGGAGATCGGCGTCTCGATCAGCCCGAAGGAAGGTTCGTTCCTGCCCAAGCCGCTCGACCTCGTGAAGGAGCGTGGCATGCGCGTCATGCAGCTCAACTTCGACCCGTTATCCCTCCTCAACGAGGACCCGCTGTCCGGCTGCCAGTACTACGCCCTGAACTGCGTCCTCTTCGTCGAACTCCTGCAGTACCCAAAGCTGCCCATTCAAGTCAAAGAGTGGACCCTCCGCCACGAAACCAGCCTCGCCAACGACCTGCGGCGCCACCCCTACCCCCCAACCCACCCTGGAGCAGACCTGGATGGAGCGAAGCCCGTCCGGATCTCCTTCGTCGTGCCGCCGCGTATCGTGGTGAGGCACCTGGCGCCGCTCATCGGGCTGTGGAACCAGGAGGAAAAAACGTGGGGCATGGTCGGCACGTCGGACTTCGACTACAAAAAGGACACCCGCACAGCGACGTTCGCAACGCAGCACCTCGCGTGCTGCGCGATCATCCAAGAGAAGGGCTTCGACGTCCCTTACGAGGAGTGGTCGGTCGTGCCGCTGAGCGAGGACGAGGTGCTGTATTCGATCGAAGGCAGGCGGAGGGGCGAGATTTCGGACCGCGAGGTGAAGATCCTCATACGGAACAACCTCTGCCAGGTCCTCGCCCCGGACGAGCCGGAGCTGGAGTACCTGAGGACTGACTGGTACTCCCCGGCGGCGCTGCTCCGGCATTTGTCTGCCAGCGGGTACAACTTCATGTTCACGGACGCAGATGCGGACTACTTCCCGGACGTTCTGCCGAAGGCTCGGATCATGGAGCTTCCAACGTACAACGATCTCGCCAACTTCTGCACTGTGTACGCTTTCGCCTCGTCGAAGCACAACGCGGCACGTCCGGGGCTGCAGCCTGGGGTCACGTGCGAGGATCCGAACATGACGTTGTTTCGGATGTCGAAGGAGATGCGGCCGCGGGACTCGACGACGCCGTTCCACCCCGAAAACGTCGACGGCAACTGGCACACCATCCGGTACTCGGCGGGCAGCTGCTGCTTCACGCAGTGCAAGGAGTCGGCCGACTTCGCGGACATCACCGCCGCGGAGGACCACGTGTCGCACTTGAACCTCCTCATGACCCGTTCGGCCCGCTCCGACGAGAGCCAGACCAACGAGATCCGGCGGCGGTACGACAACGGCAACCCGCTGCTGCACTCGGCCGTGTACGAGATCCTCGCCCTCACGCGGCCGCTGAGCTTCGGGTGAGGTTCTGAAAAAGAACCCGGGGGTGCTTCGAACCGCACCGGCTCGCCAAGGGGGGGGGGTGGCGGAGCAAGTTGCCAGGCTGGCCGCTGCGCAGAAGCAGGCGCACAGCTTCTTATGTCCACGCCGACGTGGACGCGGTGTATTTTTCTTATGGTAACAACCGCGGTTGTCATTATCAATTGGCAGCGTACTGTGGAAATTACCATACAGGTGATATACACATACGCACAAACAAAAGCAATTTCTGCCCAGAGCAGAAGTCGATCGACGGCAGAGGTCCCAAGCACTGAACCGACGCTGAACACTCGCCAACTTCTGCACGTGTACGCAGTTGTATCTTCAAAGTGCATTGCGGCCCGCCCGGGCAGCCTGGGGTCGTGTGCATGCAGGATATTGTGAACATGACGTTGTTCCTGTATCGAAGGCAACGTCACCGATAACCTTCTGACGCCACGCTCGGCCCGAGCTAATCAGGTCCGGCAAAGGTACGACAAAGCGGCAACCCGTGCGCTGCACTGCCGCGGCCGAGTAAGAGACTCGGGGCCCTCATGCGGCCGCTGATGGAAATTCTGAAAAGAACCATCACACGGGCGCCTCAGATTGGCTGGCTCCCAGCCTTGACGACACGCAATTCGTCAGCGGCCGGACCGGACAGCTCGCGAGAGTACGTTTTCTGCGCCGAAGAACCTGCTCCCGACGACGCCGGAGCTGGACTTCTTGCCGACCGCTGGTTCCTGATGAGCCTAGCTCCGCAGAGGAGCTCAGGGCCGGGGGGGGGTCGCCCTTCCTTCGGAAGGACGTCCAACCTCCTTCGTATTTTTCTGATTTAGTGGCTCCCCTCGCATTTACCGCCTGTGAAATTCTGCGTCCGTTCTTTCTGATTTCTTCGTTGTCGGTTCAGTTCTCTGGTAGCTGCCGTCAGTTTCTCGTTTTCTCCCACAGACCACAGGGATTCGTAGAGCGTCGCAGGAACAAAGAGCTGCCTTTTCACGAGGAAGGTGCAGGCGAGAACCGTCTGCCCTGGTACTTGCTCAGTATCTGGACAGCAGTGTTCGCGCGGTAGAGACTGGGAAGCCTCGGCCGGCGGTAGCTGCTGCGCAAGCGCTTTGCCTTGCTCCTGCAGCCGCTGCACGCAAACGATACTCTATTGCATTTCGGTGCAAGGCGCAGAGACGAAGGACCCAAGCCGATCCTGACACTGCTGGCGCGGCAGGACGCGCCGCGCTGCTGCGGAGCTGGGTGCAAGGCAAGGCGCTCGCACAACAGCCCGACGTGGTTAAACGCTCGCAGGCTCGCGTCAGACACATCTCTTGCTGGTCCAAGGAGCCTAGCACGTTCGGGTATCATATCCACAATCTGCTTACTCCTAAAATGAAACGAGTTACATTCGTAGCACCATTACACTCCAGGTCGGGAGCTGGAGGGGCGTGCGGCGGCTGCAGGAGCAAGGTAAGGCGCTCGCACAGCAGCTGCCCGCCGAGGCCTCGCTGCCGGTGCGGCCGCCAGCGGCCCGCCGCTGGGCCTGTCGCTGGGCGGCCGGCGCGGCCCGCCGGCTTTCAAGAAGTGCCGCGTGAATCATCCCTCGGACGCTCGATCAGAGGTGGGCACAATTTTTGTCTTTGTGCCTTGCACCCCACAGTGCATGCCAATCCATATAGAGAGACTCAATGATCCCATTAGCCCGACGTGGTTAAACGCTCGCAGGCTCGCGTCAGACACATCTCTTGCTTCCAAGGAGCCTAACACGTTAGGGTATCATACCCACAATCCGCTTGCTCCTGAAAAGAAACGAGTTACATTCGTAGTACCATTACACTCCAGGTCGGGGCCTTGCAGGGGCCGTCAAGTAGAGACCCAGGGGAAAGCACCCACGGGCTATCGAAGAAAAATTACAAACAAGCTGCTCCAAAGAAAATGAGTTTCGTGGACAAAGACCTGGCCCACCTGGTGGAGCCGGTCGACGAGGAGCTGCTGGAAGGCGCCGGCGACGAGCGCCGGGACCGCGCCGCGCTGCTGCGGAGCTGGAGGGGCGTGCAGCGGCTGCAGGAGCAAGGCAAGGCGCTCGCGCAGCAGCTGCCGCCCGCCGAGGCCTCGCTGCCGGTGCGGCCGCCGGGCGGCCCGCCGCTGGGCCTGTCGCTGGGCGGCCGGCGCGGCGCGCCGGCCTTCAAGAAGTGCCGCGTGACCATCCCCCGGGCGCTCGAGGCCTTCGCGCCCGCGTCCGCCGGGCACCGCGCCTCGTCCGCCACCTTCCCGCCGCAGCGGCTCGACACGTCGAGCATCGCCGGCTCCCTCCCCGCGTCCGCGCGCGCCTCAGGTGTGCCGGCTGCTCTCTCTCTCATGCGCTACGAACCGTAGCCGTTAAACACCCCGTGCCCGCACAAAAGTCTTGGCGCGTTTACCGTCTGATTCTTGTGGTGGCCTTCGCCCATTTAGAGAGAAGCTGACAACGTTCCTCGCTCTGACGGATCCCGCTCACCCACCCATTCGGAGAGGAAGTCACAGGACCCAAAAGCAGCGTGTCGGAACGGCGTGAATCCAGTACCGACGCTAGCCCCCTAACCCATGCCCCAAATCACACAAAATGTGGGAAGCGAGTTGCCAACCCGAGAACGTAATACGAAACATTACGGGAGTACGAGGGGGAAAGGACATGCAGTCAACGGAGTGCCAACACAGGCGTGCGTGCCGGAAACTGCACCTGGGTCATAAGTAGGAGACACCAGAAAACGGTCTCAACACAGAGCGAGAAGCCCCCCGGAGACTCTGACAGACTTCCAACCTTGCAAATCCTCTAAATCATCCCACACAGCGAGTCCTGCGGCGGGGAGGGTGCGCCCCTCGTCGGTCAAGACGCCGTCGCGGCCGCACTCCGCGAAGTCGGGCATCACGGCGGCGTCGTCGTCGAACTCCGTCGGCCCCTCGACATCAAACCCCGCGACGAACCCTGCCACGCAGCAGAAGTCGCAGACGCGCGGGCCCGAGGAGCTGTGGTCGGACGACGGCTCCGCGGAGGTGGAGCACCTCAACATCGCCAAGCCGGCGTCGCCCCTTAAGTCGCGCAGCCTGCGGTCGCCGCTCACCCGGCAGCAGCAGCGGGTCGTCCGCAACCGCCTCGCGAGCCCCCTGACGCCGATCGAGCGCATCGCGTGCCTGTACAACCCCGCGGCATGCATCCGCACCATGCAGCGCGACGCCGGCGTCTCCGGCCCCGTCCCCTCCTCCCCCGCGTCCCCCGCCGGCGCGCCGCCCAGCCTCTTCTCGACGCACCACCAGTTCAACTCTGCCGCAGGCCCCGCGGCCGCTTCTCCCGCCGCCGGCAGTGACTATCGGGGTGTGTTTTTTTTTTTCGCAACGACAAACCTGCGCGTTCCTTCGTTTTTCCTGGTAGTTATTTTTATGGTCGTGATAAAACGCTCGTCTTGTGACGGACTGAAGATGAACATAGAGCACCCGACAAGTAACGTACTGTGGTACAGGACTTCTCTCTCCACGCAACCTCACACGCTCTTACAAAGTCCGAGTTTCAGAAGTCACTCAGTTCCAAGGACGTAAAGTCGTCGTGCATTGCAGCTCGTTCTCTCTTTGCAAGGTTCAGTGGTCTACAGTCGTCAAGTCAGTTGCCTTTCATCTTCATCTTGCAACTGTTTCTAGACTGTGGTGATGTAGATTGGAAAGCTAGGGAGGTATTTATATTTCCACACGGACAAGGAGGCGTAGCACGTCAGGAACAATTATGTGTAGCAAGGCGTCGAGATAGCCGGAGTCTGCTGCCCTGGCTTTGGTTCTCGTGTCTGATGTGACAGCATGCGGATTGTTCGGTGAACGAGCTGAAGTGGAGGATCTCAGTACGCTGTGAAGTCCAGTCAACAAAGAGGATGAACGCATCCGCCAGCTGATCCGGGACAACGACTTCTTGCACCAAGCCCGTGTTGGCGAGATTGAGCTGGAAACCAGCAAGAAAATGTCGGAAGCACCTTACACGTACGATCGTACTGCTTATGCAGGTGACCCTCACTATGCCGCCGTTCTCAAGCACGAAGCTCACCTATTTTACCAGCGGAGTCTGACTGAGAAGGAAGAACCACCGCAGCTTGCGCTTGCGGACATCTATCCACTGGAGTCGGAGATAAAGCACGTTCCAGAGGGAAAGAAGACCTCAGTGGTATCCATCCTAAAAAACTTACATCTGGCTCGCGGCAGAGCGACATTGGAGACACACCCAATTTCACAAAAAAATCCATGTCTTTCACATGAAATCACCAGTCGCTCTTGGGAACGTTTGTGTAAGATTGTGGAACCTTGTGAACCACTGTGAAAAAGCTGATACTGACACTGCTGCTCTATCTTCGATGGGGAACCATTTGACTCCAAGGGTCGCCCTCCTTTGCGTTGGGAATCCTCATCGGCTTTCGGATACGGCGAAGACTCGGGTCCTCATGCCGAGCTTCACGGAATAAAAGTACGTCAGAATCATATACACAGGTGTCGTGGGTGTCGACCCGTCCCTCTCGCACTTCCTGCCGCTGAGCGACTTCGACAGCGACGAGCATGACAAGATAGACCTCCCGTCGGCGGTGCAAAGGGGCCCCGTGCTCGCGCTGTCGATGTACTTCACCCTGTCGAGCGACGGCGACGGGGATGGGTACACGTGGAGGCCGTGCCGGGTCCTGTCGCACGACGAAGTCGAGCAGACGTTTTTGATCGAGTGGCTGCCGAGCGCGACGGCGGACCGAAAGGTGAGCTTCCAAGTCGAAGACGACGACCAAAACGCGCGGCAGACGAAGCACGTGAAGCGGCTGAACCTGATCGTGCAGGGGCACGAGACGCTCGACGACTACACGGCGCGGGCCGCCCAGGCGGCCGAGCTGCGGGAGGTCGCGGAGAGGAGCATCCGCGAGTACCTGCTGATCGACGACGTGCCAGACGAGATGGCGGCCGCGGTCACCGACGAGCAGATCGACAGGATCCTCGGGCAGGTGCCCTGGCCCAGGGGGCCGAGCACAGAGATGCTCGGAACGCACTACCGGACCGTCATCGAAAAGGGCCTCAACGAAATGCGGGTCACGTCGAAGCACGCCTTGAAGGAAGGCGTCTTCCGCTACCGGATGCTGCACGGCGCGGAGCGGAGGCGGCTCGCGAAGCTCCGCCTCCCCGCCTTCACCGCCGTGCGGCAGCACGCGAACTTCGACGTCAACAACCTCCGCGCCACGTTTCCCCTCACGCTGCCCGCCGACGCCCTGCGGCCGGAAGAGGTGGCGGCGCAGTTTGCGCGGCGGAAGCAGTTCATCGAGGGCAACCTCTTTTTCACGCACCGCGTGCTCTCGAAGACGATCTCGAAGCTCGTCGCCAACTGGGACACGTTCCAGAGTACGCCGCTCTTCGACGGCGAAGCCGTCGCGCCCGTGACCCCATGCGAGGTCTCGAGCTTCAAACTGCTGCACGCGACGTACCTCGACAAGGTCACCAGCAAGCTGAAGCGGGAGTGGACCATCTCCGCCGTGTCGACCATCCAGACCGACCTCATGGGGCACTACAGCTTCTTCGACGACGACATCGAAGCGTACGACAAGGGCAGGATGAAGCGGTTTTTGAGGGTCGTGAACATGATCATGGGCCACCAGCTGCGCGAGCTGGTGTACAACGCGGTCGAGCTGTACTCCGCGTTTCTGAAGGTGTACGCGGCGGCGCCGGCGTGGGAGGGCGGGTCGTCGGCGGCGAAGGCGGAGCGTCCCGCGGGGAAGGGGCCGCACGGGCTGGCAGGGTTCACGTTCGGGGAGTCGGAGGAAGGGGACGCTGCGCGGCACAACGACCCGGCCGAGGGCCGCGGGGCGGCTGCGAAGCCGGCGGCGGCCGGCGGTGGTGTGGTGCACAGGGTGGACTTCCCGGCGCGGTTCTTGGAGATCGCGGGGACCCGAGGCGAGGTCTCGCACCGGGGCGCGCCGGAGCTGCGGGCGGAGATTGCGCACCGCGCGAAGGCCGAGCAGGACGAGCGCAAGCGGGCGAAGCAGGCGGAGGAAGACCGCGTGTCGATCGGCTTCGCCGCCGACGACCGGTCCGCGCCGCAGCCGGGCAGCCTCGAATTCATCCGGCGCCGCGCCTCGCGCAGCATGTCCGCGTCGCCGCGGAAGCCGACCGCCGACAAAGCGAGCAACGGTGTGCCTTTCCGCCCCCCGTGGGCCCTCGTCTTCTTTTCATCCACAGGCGCGCCGCAAGCATACCAGTTTCGGAAGACAGCAACAAGCAAGTAGAAAAAGCAATTTGATGAGCAGCAAAAGCTTTAGGCTACGCAGCCAACCTCAGAGTTGAGTCGGAACGGATCCACGTCGATAATCCTTGTATAAGTGCATGTTTGCGGGAAAAGACGAGAAGAAGAGCATGTGACTTTACCACCATCTAGCTCTGCAAACCACCTCCTCGAGGAGCGCAACACTTGACAACAACTTGCAGTTGCTGAAGAGGATCGTATTCCGCAAGTGACGGACGACGGTATCGTGCACGGCAACGCGGCAACAAAGACACACACGCACATTTGCACCGCTACAGCTGCAAATAAGATGTGCACACCAATATACGATACCATTAAGGACCCTTCACCACCGGACTCTAAATCCCCGGCCTCAAGCGAACGTCCACTCGAAAACTCAGCAGATACAAGCTTTGTTGAGAAGGAACCACTGCTCCACGGGACCCAAGTGTCCGAATCCAACCTAGACGAACGTCAAACAGGCGTTATTGAGAAGGACTACTCTGCGCACCACCGTGTTCCAACCTACGAAATGCAAGCAAAGCCAACGTGCCGAACCTCCTTCAGCACTAAATTGACCTTGTGGGGGCTCCGTAACCCCCGGCACGGAAGCATGTTTCTTCTGCTCCGGTGACGCCAGAAACGAGACCATTCAACATCGTTCTCACAGGGCTTCCAACGGAGCTTTTGTTTTGTCCCTGGTGACCCCCGAACCTTCGAATATCACTACCAGGAGCTGAGGCAAGGGTGAAGCGAGACGTTAGCCCGAAGGTGGTGATCAAGCCCGTGCAACCTACGGACGAAGAGTTGTCGACGGCCGGGGCGGTCAGTGGGAACGTGTCGCTCTTCCGAATCAAACTCACGTGCAACAACAAGAGCTTCGTTTTCGAGCCGAGCCTCGAGGAAATCGAGGAGACGATCAGAGGCACCCTTGATGGATTCTTCATCCAAACCGACGACATCAACGGAGTCGGACAGCAGCTGTTCCCTCTGCTGCAGCTGGAGCCCTTCAGGCTCACCGCGAACACGAGGGCCCTCCGCGAGACGGACGACGTCTTGATCCGGGCGAAGAAGCTGGTTTCGGACGTCCTCGAAAACTGCGTGAAAGGCCCGCTGATGCTGCTGGAGTTGTACTCGTCCTTTCAGTACATCCTCGACATCGACAAGGCCGACTTCCTGCAGGAGTTCATCACGGCTGAGCCTCCACCGACCCTCGCTGATTACCGGCACCTCTGCCAGCGTCTGCAAGACGACGCGAACGCCATCGCGCAGCGGTCGCTGAACGAAGTGTCGTTCGCTCTGGTAAAGGTGGAGTGCTACGACGTGAAAATGCAGCTCTCCGCCAAGGCCAAGGACGTGATGAACACCATCATGGAGCACCTCACCCACACCTGCACCGGCGAGATCCTGTCCGTCGACCGTCGGTACAACGACATCATGAAGCGCATCCAGATCCACCCGCTCCGCCCGGAGGATTTGCACGAGCTGAAGGAGTACACCGATTCAGTGCCGGGCATTCTCGAAGCGCTCGCCGCTGACTTCGACGAGGTGACGGAGACGGTGCAGCTGCTGTCCTTTTTCGGCTACATCCCGGAAAAGAAGAGCTTCGAGGTCTACTGGTCGACCTACTCGCGCCCCCGCAAAATTATGGAGGAGCTCGCCGATTCGGAGTTCAAGTACAAGGGCAACCGGCACCACTTCGTGCAACAGCTGCGCGAACAGACCGTCGCTCTCATGGAAGAGGTGTGTCCCGCTTTTCTTTTTGTACAAGCACAGTGTTCCCTGCAGGATTCGAGGTTCTGGGGGTTCAAAGGGGGGCAAACCTCTTTTTTCTACGAGTTTTCTCTGTGGGCCGGTCTACTGGTCTTTCTGAGCCCGTCTGTACTTCTTGTTAAGCAGCTCCGGGCTTCTGCTTCTCGAACGCCTCGCAGAGGGAGTTGGCGCTCATAGCAGAGGGTGGAGGTGGCACGGCGGGAACTACAGATGTGGAAGGTGTTGCGTGATCATCACGCAACACCTTCCACACGGTTCAGAAACACAGGCGCGCAGGTTGATGCTGTCGGCTGAGGACGGCAGCGGCACATGTACCGCGGGCTGCTCTCGTCTTCTTGGGGTATTCGAGACCAACAGCAAATACATCCCTCCGCCAGCCAGATCGGCCCCGGTTGTGTCAACACCGACGCCGTCACCCTCGGTGGGCAGCGGCCCGCACCGCGCCTCCGACGGAACGACCTACGCCCGCCTCAGCAGTACGGGTTTGAAGTGAGGCGACCGGAAACTCCTCGGAGAGATGGTCCCTGCACGCCAACTCGTCTCTCTCTCCCCCTACTTCTTTCCGACCCGTTTTCACATTTCTCCTACTCTATCTAAGAGCTGGTCGAGCTCGGGTCGCTTTGTAGGCATCGTTAATTTGAACCACCTTATCCCCTGCATTCAGTCCTTCCAGGTGTTTGACACCAACTACTGTGTATTGTGTGCGTCAATGTCAAGCAAACCCCACACAGGTCGCCGAGGTTAAAGGTCGCGTGGAGCAGCTGGCGTACGAAGATGACGAGACGCGTCTGGAGGAGATGTATTCGACCGTGCAGCTCCTGCGCTCCAAGCTGAATGACTTCTCGAAGCGCGCCGAGCAGTACAACGCACACGAGAAAATCTTCAACATGCCGATCACGAAGCACTCGCTCATAAAGGAAACGAACCAACTCTTCGCGCCGTACGAGAAGCTCTGGTCCATCACGCACATGTTCAACGAATGCTTCGAACGCTGGCACAGCGGCGTGCTCCTGAGCTTGAATGCGGAGGAAGTGGAATCGAAGGCAAATGGCTGGATCAAAGACCTCGCGAAGCTGCAGAGGACGCTCGCCAGCGAGGCTCCGGTGACCATCGTGAAGAGCCTCAAAGAAAAGCTCGACCAGTTCAAACCGCACATCCCTTTGGTCACGGCGCTGCTGGAAACAGGGTTCAAAGCGCGCCACTGGGACCACGTAGGCCGCCTCATCGGGAAAGACGGCAAAGTCAAACTTCCCTCTACTGACGACCTCACGCTTCGGTACCTCCTGGACCAAGATCTTGCTTCCAAGTTGTCAGAAGTTCAAGCTCTATCAGAAGGTGCAGCGAAGGAATGGAGGCTGGAAGACCAGCTCGAGAAGATGAAAGCCGAGTGGAAGAGCAAGTACCTCGACCTGAAGCCGTTCTACGGCACGCACGTGCTTTCTGCCGTCGACAGCGTTCAGCAGCTGGTGGACGACCAGGTCATGAAGACGCAATCGTTGCTGGGTTCTGTCGACGTCACGCACATCGAAGACGTCGTGAAGAAGTGGGAAGCGAAGCTTCTCCGTATGTCGGCGGTGCTCCACTCCTGGCTCCGGTGCCAAAGCACGTGGTCGTATTTGGTGCCGATCTTCGCGTCGGTTGACATCCAGAAGAGTCTGCCGAGCGAAGCTCAGCTGTTCGAAAAAGTGGATGCGATGTGGAGGAACGTGATGACGCTGACGGTGAGGGACCCTAGGGTCGAGATTCGCTGTTCGGAAGAACGGGTGCACCAAGCGTTCGAAGAGAGCAATAAGGTCCTGGAGGCCATCTTGAAGCAGCTTCACAAGTTCCTCGAGACCAAGCGGGCCGCGTTCGCGCGGTTCTACTTCCTCTCCAACGAGGACCTGATCGACGTCCTCTCCGACTCGAAGGACCCGCAGCGTATCCAGAAGCACCTGAAAAAGTGCTTCGAAGGCATCTCATCCGTCCGCTTCACGGAGGACCTTGACATCACGCACATGATCTCCACCGAAAACGAAGTCGTAGCTCTATCGCAGGCCGTAAACCCGGCCGACTCCGAGTTCCTCGCGGAGCGCTGGCTGTCGCAAGTGGAAAAAACGATGAAGGCGACAATACTCTTGCACGTCGACCACGCCGTCCGGGACTATGCAGGTATTCAGCGTGTATTTGTGAGGCGCAAAGATCACTGCAGGGCCGCAAGCCGTTGTGCTTCGTGCGAAGCGGTGCACAACCAACAGAGTAAAAAACATGCCTTTTCACAAAAGAAATATGGGCTCTCAGAGGGACAACACCGTTAGCGAGAATTACCAAGCCTCGCCCGCACGTGGGGCTCACAACTACTTTTAATCGAAAATTGAAACCCTAAACCTCAGCTTCCGGGTGCGCGGAGTCGACGGAGCAGAGGCAGCAGTGGATGACACGGTGGCCTGGGCAAATCGTGATTTGCGTCTCCCAAATATTCTGGGCGTCTGAGGTGGAGAACGCGATCAGCCAAGGCCTCACGGGCGTCTCGTCGTACACCTCGAAGGGCCGTGCGCAGCTCGCCTCCCTTGTCGACGCCGTGCGGGGTAAATTGGGTATGCCCCCTGTTTCGGTACGGTCAGAACACAATCAAAAACCTGGTGAGATCTTGGTGTCGGTCACAAACTGTTACGTACGAACCTGACTTGCCAAAGCAAGCAAGTATAGTGTACACGAAAGAAGCCCCCCAAACCCACCCAGCTTTAACAGAACCCATTCGACGAAGTTCACCCGGAGACTCTAGCATCCGGATTCTTAAGCGAACTAACTGTAAAAACCGGCCCAGGCTCAGCGTTGAAGAAAGTACTTCGGTGAAAGTTGAACCTGCCCGGCCACTTCTCCCGGCGGGTTGGCGGGCCAACGCAGACCAAGACCGTCGATATCCGAGAAGTTTCAGGTTGGTAAACACCTCAGGACAGGGTTTTGGAGGCATTTCGTGCGGATGCTGTGCCTGATTTCATGATGCGCACGCAAGCACGGTGGACACACGTAGTTGCGTCGAAACTCAGTGGCCTTCCACTGCCCATCACCCCTCCCAAACTCAAGCGACGCCTACCCGCGTGGGACGATCCGCTTTTCTCATGGAGTGAATCGCCCGACATGAGCAGCGCTCACCTCCCTTCCTTTTCAACCGGGGACTCTAGCAACTGATCCTCGCACGTCTCCCAGGACTCTAGAAACTGTCTCCCAGGACTCTAGAAACTGATCCTCGCGGACTCTGGAAAGCGATCCTCGCACGTCTCCCAGGACTCTGGAAACTGATCCTCGCACGTCTCCCAGGACTCTGGAAAGTGATCCTCGCACGTCTCCCAGGACTCTGGAACTGATCCTCGCACGTCTCCCAGGACTCTGGAAACTGATCCTCACACGTCTCCCAGGACTCCGGAAAGTGATCCTCGCACGTCTCCTAGTCGGTGCGGATTGTGGGTTTGGGACTCCGCAGCGGGAGCATCAGAATAGCGAGAATCCCCGTTGTCAAATTGAACCGCAGATGTTCGTTGTCTTCTTGCCTTATCAAACAACCTTCTACAGCTGGCACGCATCGCTTGACAATTCAGGCCATGATCGTAATAGAAGTGCACGCTGCCGACATCGTTGAGACCGAGTTGATAGGCAACCAGGTCACGAGCACTGAGGACTTCACGTGGCAGGCGCAACTTCGGTACTACTACGAAGAAGTCATCGGATTCGGGAAAAAAAGGACGAGGGTCGTCCACGTGCGGCAGACCACCGCCTGTCTCCAGTACGGGTGCGAGTATCTGGGCAACTCCGAGCGCCTGGTTATCACGCCGCTGACGGACAGGTACGCCCATCCTTTCTATGGTTTACTGTGGGAATTGAAGCAAAGCTCATGGCAGGATGAGCACCTACCGGAACCTAGCTTGGGATGAGGCGGGGCTGCAAGTAGACATTCACTCCGGCGTTACTGATAGACCAAACCCAGCAGGATCAAATAATGTCAGTCTCACCTTCCTCATTCTTTTTCGAAGATGCCAGAAGAAGCCAGCAACTGATTCCCTTTAACCATGCTTTAACCCTCCTAAAGAGTCTTTGATAATGTTACCATACACCACCCAATATTCGTACCAAGTGCGCCACTCGGTGCGCGTTTGACACGTGAGGCTCTCAACTCGCAAAACATGACGACGCCACTTGCGAACACGGCCCCGTCGAATAGCCAATTCCCGCCACGTCGTGCCGTTGTATGTGGCAGAGCCATTCAAGTCGATCGCTGCACTTGTGATCAGCTTGCATACCCCACTGTCTCGCCCTTAGGTGCTAAAGGCAAGCGCTCCGTGACGTACATGTGTATCATCATCTAATCATACACTGTACACATGTGGGGGGTGGTCCTTGCTCACCTGCAAAGGACCTTGGATGACTGCATGAGCGGGTTTCACGGCGGGCCACACGGCGCAAGCGTGTTTGACTTCAACAGCAAGGTCATGTTGCGCTGAACGATGACTTCAGGAACTTGCAGAATATCAAGGATTCCAACCGTAACCTAACATACAATCACAGGTGCTACCGGACACTGATGGGCGCGCTGCACTTGTCGTATGGTGGGGCACCTGAAGGCCCGGCTGGGACCGGCAAGACTGAGACCACGAAGGACTTGGCGAAAGCGCTGGCAAAGTACTGCCTCGTGTACAATTGCTCGGACCAGATCTCGCACCTCGAGATGGCGAAGATGTTCCGCGGCCTCGCCGCGAGCGGCTCGTGGGCGTGCTTCGACGAGTTCAACCGGATCGAGGTACAGGTGCTCTCGGTCGTCGCGCAGCAGATCCTCACCATCCAGACTGCCATAGCTCGCGACTGCGTCGAGTTCGAGTTCGAGGGCCAAATGAACGGTCTCGAGAAGAGTATGCGTTTCCCCCGCTTTGTTACAAATTTCCAAAAACTGGCCGACGGATGAGACCAGGTCGCTGTCCTGAGTGCACACTTCGCGACACTAGCTTTTTAGCTGACCGGAGTCCGCCGTGTGACATACATCAGCCGCCACTTCACGACTTTATCACCACTTCTTCCATGCCTTGAGCAAAAATGCGCCTGCGCGGCAGGCAGCAGCAGGGTGACACCACTAATGCAAACCTGATACTACACAGCTTGCTCCATCTTTGTGACGATGAACCCAGGATACGCGGGACGTGCTGAGCTGCCGGACAACTTGAAGGCGCTGTTTCGTCCGGTTGCGATGATGGTGCCGGACTATGCGATGATCGGCGAAATCCTGCTGTTCAGCTGCGGGTTCAGCGAGGGGCGCGCGCTCGCCATCAAGATCGTCGCCACGTACAAGCTCTGCAGCGAGCAGCTGAGCAGCCAGCACCACTACGACTACGGCATGCGCGCCGTTAAAACGGTGCTGACCGCCAGCGGCCGCTTCAGAGCCGACCCGGCGTACGCGGACCTCAGCGAAAAGGAGCTCGTGCTCCGCGCCCTGTACGACGTCAACCGACCCAAGTTCCTGCCCGAAGACTTGAAGCTCTTCCGCCTCATCGCCCGCGACTTGTTCCCCGACACAGAACTCGCCGCCCGGCCGCACGCCCTCACCCTCGGATCTGCTCTCACCGCCTCCTGCAAGGCGTTGAACCTCCAGCCGACCGAGGACTTCATCAATTCGGCGATGGAGGTGTACGCTACAATGTCCGTCCGGAACGGTATGATGCTCATCGGTGATCCCTTCTCTGGAAAAACCAGCGCGTTGAACCTGCTCGTAGACACCCTCGGCAACTTGCACGAAGCGGAAGCCGTCCACGACTTGTGCACTCACGACGATCCTGAACCGGTGCATGCCTACCTACCCGTCGACCTCTGCTTCATCAATCCCAAGGCTATCACGGTGGGACAGCTCTACGGGATGAACGACGCAGTGATGGAGTGGTCGGATGGCGTGTTGAGCTATCTGTTTCGGTCTGCGTCCAACTGCAGGGACAACAAGCAGCACTGGATCGTTCTCGACGGGCCGGTCGACGCGATGTGGGTCGAGAGCATGAACACGGTCCTCGACGACAACAAGAAGCTGTGCCTTCTCAACGGAGACATCATCCACATGACGAAGGAAATGCGTATGGTCTTCGAAGTCAGCGATTTAGCCGTCGCGTCCCCTGCCACCGTTTCCCGGTGCGGGATGGTCTACTTCAACTCGTCGAACCTGCCCATGACGGCTCTGTTTTCGTCGTGGAAAAACACGCTCCCCGAGATAGTGAAGGAGTCGGCGAGTCTCATGGACAGCGTGCACTCCCTTGTCACTCTCTTCGCGCAACCAGCGATCGACTTCGTCCTCAACTCGTCGTCGAACAGCACGGCCCCAGGTCTCACCGCGGATTGCTACGTCGAAGGCGTTGAAGCGCAGCCCCTCTGGCTCGCCTCCTCGCTCTTCAAACTCTGGAAGATCCTCTTGCAGACCGAAGCCTTCTCCGACCACCCCGAGCCACCGGCTCCCTCGTCCCTCCTCTCGCCGTCGCGCCGGACCGGCGCGGATGCTGTGGAGAAGAACCTGTCGTTCTCACTCAACGTGGAGCGGCCCCCGGCTAGGAACAGCCCGCGGTCGCCGTTGTCCGACGGAAAGACCGGCGACGACCGGGCGGCGTGGGTGGACGGGTTGTTCATCTCGGCGCTGGTGTGGGCGGTGGGAGGGTGGCTCTCGTACAAGGGCCGCGAGCGGTTTAACGCGTGGCTGCTCGCGCACGCGAAGGCGCTGAAGGACGCGGCCGGCGAGGCGAAGCAGGAGCGGCGGAAGCGCGGGAACTCGATGGTCGGCACGACCCCCACGACACCCAGCGACCGCCTGCACACGCCGCGGGGCGGCTCCCGCCCGCCGAACAGGGCCTACCCCCCGAAGCAGGCCCCCGGCAGCGACACCCGGTCCAACCCGTCGCCGCAGAACTCGCCCGCGACGCCGTCCATCCACCTCTCGGACACCATCAAGCCCATGTACGAGCTGCACGTCACCCTGCCAGACCCGAACAAATCCCTTTTCGACGTCTTCTTCGCGATCGTCCCGAACCCGCTCCCCGGCGCGCCCGCGTACACCTGGCGGGAGTGGGCCGGGCCCAGGCACGACAGGTACGCACCCGACGACAACGCCGCGTTCGAAGACATCATCATCCCGACCCCCGAGATGTCCAAGCAGGGGCACATTCTCTCGCTCCTCCTCAAAAACGCGGTGCCCGTCCTCTTCAGCGGGCCCACCGGCACCGGCAAGTCGTTGCTGCTCCGGTCGACTATCGAGCAAATGGTCTCGAAGTCCCGGGCACTCAACCAGACGTCGCCCCAGGTATGTGCCGTTCCTACTTGCAGGCACGCCCGACCGGCTTCGCGGGAGCCACTACCGACTGCCGACAGAATGATTTCCGCAACGACACAACGAGAGAGCTTCAGACCGCTCGAATGAGACTAACACCGATGGTTGCATATTGTGTGTGTGTGTCTGTGGGAAAGGGAGCCCTCAGAAATATAAGTTTATGAGAGAGCCCCTGGCTGAGGCGAGCGACGAAGGCCAGTCCCCCCCGACGTGTGCGGTGTAGAGCATTGAGTCCTGTACAGTGTAAGTGCTATGCAGGTGAGCACTGTTCACGGGCTAGTGGTACTTTATGACGTCGTCCGTTGAAGAGCAAGAAGGACTACTCTCCACAACGAAAGGAGAAAAGCAAAAGGGAACCCTTAAGACTCGAAACCGTCTGGAAAAAGAAGACAACAAAACTCTCAATTCCCTCGAAGAGGACTTGCTGCTCGCACCAACCACACATGAGGGGGAGGATTCTCCACCCTTGTTCCGCGAAAAGAAAAGTCAAGAAATGCTCAAGACCTTCGAGACGCTGAGAAAAGTCGAAAATATCCTAGCCTCACACACACACATTCGTTCGATCCTGCGACTCACCCCTTTACCAAACACCACCGCAGGCTTCGATGCACTACGTCCAGTTCACCGCGCGAACGACGTCTGCGAGCACGCAAATGCACGTCGAGTCGTGCGTGGAGCGGCGGCGGAAGGGCGTGGTCGGCCCCGGGCACGGCCGGATTTGCTACGTTTTCATCGACGACTTCTCGATGCCGGAGGTCGAGCTGAGCGGCGCGCAGCCGGCGCTGGAGCTGATCCGGCTCTGGCAGGACCACGGCGGCTGGTACAGCATCGAGAAGGAGACGATCGAGTTCAAGCACATCGTCGACGTCCACCTGGTGGCCGCCCAGCAGCCGGGTTACTCAAAACAGTCCGGCCGCGTCCTCCGCCACTTCTTCACCCTCGCCGCCCCCCAGCACGAGACCGAAACCCTGCGCCTCATCTTCACCTCCCTCCTCGCCCACGTCTCGAGGGCCAACGGATACCCGACCTCCTTCTCCGTGAAGCAGCAAGAAAACCTCGTCGACGCGTCTATCCACGTGTTCAACGTGGTCAAGAGCAGGCTGCCGCCGACGCCCGAAAAACCGCATTACCTCTTCAATCTCCGAGACCTCTCGAAGGTCTTCCAAGGCATGTCCCAAGGCACCGGCCAACACCTCCCCGACACCGACGCGGTGCACCGGCTGTGGGTGCACGAGCAGAGTAGGGTGTTCCAGGACCGGCTGATCAGCTGCAGCGACAAGAGCGTGTTCGACGAAGCAGTCGCGGCAGCGATGCACGACCACATGTTCTGCCAGTACGCGAGTGTTGTGCACGCGGACCGGCCGCTGATATTCGCGGATCCGACCGAGCCGTCGGACGCGCTGAAGACGTACCAGGAGATCGACGACATCGCCGTCCTCAAGGCGAAGCTCGAAGCCGCGCAGGCCGAGCACAACGAGAACACGCCCGCCGGCACCGCGCCGCTGGAGCTGGTCGTGTTCAACTACGTGATCCAGCACGTCTCGCGGGTCGCCCGGGTGCTGCGGATGCCGCGCGGGAACGTCATGGTCGTCGGCCTCGGCGGGCGGGGCAGGCAGAGCACGGTGAGGCTCGCCACGTACGTCGTCGAGTACCGCCTCGCGGGGTTGACGCAGCAGAAGAATTACACGAGGGAGACGTGGCGCGAGGACTTGCGGCGCATCATCAAAGCGGCCGCCGGCGTCACCGGCGGCTCTTCGGCCGGCCCGACGACGCTGATGCTGAGCGACGAGAACTTGGCGGACGACGGGTACCTCGAGGACGTGTCTTGCTTGCTCAACACGGGCGAGGTGCCCGCGCTGTTCGACGCGGAGGACCTGTCGGCGATATGCGATGCGATGGCGAAGGTCATGAAGCAGCCGGGCCTCGCGGCCGCGCCGGCCAACGCGGACCCCCGCGAGGCGCAGTACAGCCACTTCCTGTCCCGGACGCGGCGGCAGCTGCACGTCGTCCTCTGCTTTTCGCCCGTCGGGTCGACGCTGCGCGCCCGGGTCCGCACGTTCCCGTCGCTGGTCAACTGCTGCTCGATCGACTTCTTCGAGCCGTGGCCCGAAGAAGGCCTGCTCTCCGTCGCGCGGTACTCCCTCGGCACCAGACCGGCCCTCAACCTCGCCGCCGACACGCAAGACTCGATCGTCGCGGTCTTCGCCGCGATGCACAACGACGCGAAGCTGGCGGCCGACGAGTTCAAAGCCGAGACCGACAGCCACATCCACGTCACCCCCGCCTCGTACCTCGACCTCCTCTCGTCCTTCGCCCGCTTGCTCGACGAAAAATCGACGGCGACGGACCAACTGGCGAAGCGCTACGAGCAGGGAATCCAGTCCATGATGGACACAGAGAGCGCGGTCTCGAAGATGCAGGAGGAGCTGAAGGTCCAGCAACCGAAGCTCGCGGAGATGGCGAAGAAAACCGCCGAGCTGATCGAGGAGATCCGGAAGGATGAACTAGAGGCGGACGCGACTCGAGCGGTCGTTTCCGTCGAAGAGCGGTCCGCCAACGCGAAGGCGGAAGAAGCGAAGAAGATCAAAGACCACTGCGAGGCGGTGCTCCTCAAGGCGAAGCCGGCGCTCGACAAGGCCATGGCGCAGGTCGCGGACATCGACAAGCGGCAGCTCGTCGAAATCCGGTCCATGTCCTCGCCGTCCGACCGCATCAAGCAGGTCCTCGCCGCCGTCTGCGTGTGCCTCGGCCTCAAGCCCATCCACACCCTCGACCCCACGACCAAGAAGAAGACGGCCGACTACTGGGCGACGTCGAAGCGCCTCATGGCCGACACCAACGAGTTCCTCAACACCCTCCTCTGCTACAAGGACAGGGAAGGCGGGCTCGACCCGGAAATCTTCGACGCCGACCACGGGTCCATCCAACCGTACCTAAAAGACCGCACGTTCCTCCCCGACAAAGTCCGGTCGCTATCCAAGGCCCTCGCGCCGTTGTGCAGCTGGGTGATCGCGATGGAGCGCTACTACCAGGTCGAGAACAAGGTCCGGCCCAAAAAAGTCGAGCTCGAAGCGGCGGAAGAAGCGTACACCGAGGCCAGCGAGGCGCTGGCCGTCAAAGCCGAGGAGCTCCGCGCGGTCAACGACCGGCTGGCCGCCATGCGCGAGCGCCTGGCGAAGACGCTCGAGGAGAAGGAGGACCTCGAAGCCGCCTTCGCGGACACCGGCAAAAAGCTGCACCGCGCGAAGTGCATCATCGAAGGCCTCGGCGGGGAGAAGGTCCGGTATGCGGAGCAAATCGCGGTGCAGCGGTCGGTTTTGCAAAACGTGGTGGGAGACGCGCTTCTCGCAGCGTCGTACATCGCGTATCTCAGCCCCTTCACGCAGTCCCACCGCGAGGGCCTCACCTCCGAATGGCTCAAGCTCATCCAGTCGAAGCACATCCCCGTCTCTCCCGACTTCACCCTCGCGCGGTTCCTCAGCGAGGACGTCAAGCTCGAGGAGTGGCACGCGCAGGGGCTGCCGAAGGATCGGATCTCCTCGGAAAACGCGGTCATCAGCGAGTCATCGGACCGCTGGTGCCTGTTCATCGACCCGCAGCAGCAGGCAGCGAATTGGATCAAGGAGCGCTACAGCGCAGCGAACTTGCAGCTCCTCAGCCCGGGGCAGGAAGGGTACCTCAAGTCGCTGGTGGTCGCCGTCCGGTCCGGTTGCCCGGTCCTGCTCGAAGGGATCGACTCGGAGTTGGACCCGATCCTGTACAACCTCCTGTCCAAGACGACCCTGCAGACGCCGCGGGAGAACGCTCGCGTCGTGATCGGGGACCAAGAGGTGAAGATCCACGCGAACTGGACCCTCGCCGTGCCGGAGGCGCGGCGGAGCCGGTTGTTTCTTGCGACGCGGGCGCCGAAGCCGAACTTCAAGCCTGCGATGGCGTCGCGCGTGACGCTCGTCGCCTTCACGCTGACCAAGGAGGGCCTCCACGACCAGCTGATCGGCGCCGTCGTGCAGCACGAGGAGCGCGACCTTGATGAGAAGCGGAGCCGCAACGTCCGCGTCGGCGCCCGCAACAGCGCCGAGCTCCAAAAAATAGAGGACGACATCCTCGAGCTTCTCTCGCGGGAGGGCAGCCTGCTCGACGACGAGGACGCGGTGGCTTCGCTGGACACCGCGAGGAAGGTCGCTGACGAGGTGTCAGCGAGCCAAAGGGAAGTCGACCGGATCCTCGGGTTCTGCGAGCGAGCGAAGCGGAAGTTCCAGCGGGTGTGCGATCTCTCGGCGCGGCTGTTCTTCACGTGCACGAGCCTGTCGAAGGTGGACCCGATGTACCTGTTCTCGCTGCAGTGGTTCCTGCAGCTCTTCACGCACAGCCTCGCGGCGTCGAAGGCGTCCGAGTCGCCGCAGGGCGGCGCGCTCCCCGCCGACGACGGCAGCGGGCGTGCCCGCGACATCGCGACGCACTTCTTCTACTCGTTCTACAGCACCCTCTGCCGGAGCCTCTTCGCCCGGAACCGGCAGCTGCTCTCGTTCCTGATGGCGGTTGCCCTCACCGACGGTGTGCCGCCGGGCACCCTACGGTTCCTCTGCACGCTCGGTACCGACGTGAAGGACCCTCCCTCCCTTTCCGACGACGCCCGGCCGCCTTGGGTCGGCGCCGTCCCTTGGAAGAACCTGCTGAAGGCGCGCACTGCGTTCCCCGAGGCCCGTTTTTTCGACCGGATCGTGGACGAGATGCGCGGCAAGTCCGAAACCGCGCCGGCCGACCACAGCGGGCTGAGCCTCGCGAGCGCCCTGCAGCGCGAGGTCGTCGGCACCGCGAAGGAAGCCGAGTGGGAGGCCTGGTACGCGAAGGGCAGCCAAGAGTTCCTGACGAACGGCGCCCTCCCCGGCACGTGGGAAGACGCCTGGCCGCCGACCGGCCTGCAGGGGGTCCTCCGCGTGCTGCTCGTCCGATGCCTCCGGCCAGACGCTCTGGCGGGGGAGATGCAGCGGTTTGTGGCGTGCCACGAGGAACTGGGACGCACCTTTGCTGAACCGCCGTTGTTTACCCTCGGGACGGTGGTAGACGCGCACCCGTCGCCGTCGCTGCCTTTGATCCTCGTTTTGAGCCCGGGGGTCGACCCGACGGCGGACATCCAGAAGCTGTCGGCGGGCTCGTCGATGTCCGAGCGCACGCACCTGCTCTCCCTCGGCATGGGCATGCAGCACCGCGCGGAGAAAGCGATCGCGGAGGGCCGCGTCGGCGGGCACTGGATCGTCCTGCAGAACTGCCACCTCTTCGCCAACTGGCTCCCGCAGCTCGCGCGCATCGTCGAGGAGTACCAGAACCCGTCGAAGGCGGCGTCCCTGCACCCGGACTTCCGGCTCTGGCTGACGTCGATGCCCACGCCGCAGTTCCCCGCGTCGCTGCTGATGAGCAGCAGCAAGATCATCATGGAGGCGCCCCGCGGGCTGCGCGCGAACATGATCGACGCGTTTTCGTCGACGCAGCTCGCCGACGAGGAGTTCTACGGGGCGTGCGGCGACAACAAGCCGGCGCGCCTCGCGGCGTGGCAGAAGCTGACGTTCGCGCTGTGCTTCTTCCACGCGATCGTGCAGGAGCGGCGGTCGTTCGGCGCGCTCGGCTGGAACATCAGCTACGACTTCAACAAAACGGACCTCGCCGTGTCCCTCCTCCAGCTCAAGGAAGCCGTCGAGCTCCACGACGACGTCCCCTTCAAAGCCCTGCTGTACCTCACGGGAGAGTGCAGCTACGGCGGGAGGGTCACCGACGACCGAGACCGGCGGTGCCTGATGGCGACGCTGTCCACCTTCTACAACGAGGAGGTCCTCTCCCCGCACTACCGGTTCGACCTCGAGTCCGACACGTACAAGATGCCGGACGCCCGCACGCTGGCGACGGACCCCGTCTCGTTTTTGAAGGCGCTGCCGTTCGAGGCGCCGCCGAGCGTCTTCGGCCTGAACGCGAACGCAGTGGTCACCAAGAGCGAGTCCGAAGCCCGCGACCTGCTGGCCTCGATCCTCTCGACGCAGCCCCGCAAGCCGGCGGGGCCGGCGGCGGCCGCGAGGAAGCCGTCTTCTTCCACCAACGCCGACGCGTCAGCCGAGTACATGCAGGGGAGCCCGGTGCTCAGCAAGCAAGACCCGCCGGACGACCAGCCCAGCACGAAGTCGCTGGTCGACGCGCTGTTGTCGGACCTGCCGGCCGAGTTCGACGTGCAGGCGGTGCGGGAGCAGTTCCCCTTCGACTACAACGAGAGCATGAACACGGTTCTGGTCATGGAGCTCCTCCGCTTCAACAACCTCCTCGCGATCATCCGGTCGACGTTGGAAGAGCTGCACCTGGCTTTGAAGGGCCTCGCCGTCATGACAGGACCCGTCGAGAAGTTGTTGGACGAAGTTTCGGACGGAGTGGTGCCCAGCATCTGGCTCCGGTCGTCGTACCCTTCCTTGAAGCCGCTCGCGGCGTACCTCGCGGACTTGCAGGACCGGTGCACGTTCTTCGTGGACTGGATACAGGCGGGGGTTACCCCGAGCACGTTCTGGATTTCGGGATTCTTCTTTACCCAGTCGTTCCTGACCGGCGTGCACCAGAACTACGCCCGGCGGAAGTCCGTCGAGATCGACAAGCTCTCGTGGGCCTTCTCGTACCTCGCCCAGCAGCCCGACGAGCTGCAGACGCCGCCGCCGTGGGGCTGCTACATCCACGGGCTGTACCTCGAGGGTGCCGCTTGGGACGACGTCGGCAGGCACCTGACCGACGCGCCCTTCCGCCAGCTCTACGCTCCCTTCCCGGTGGTCTGGCTCAACCCGAAGGTCAGCGACGACGACGAGGACGACGCCACCAAGGACGAGCAAGACGACGTCGAAGACGATTATGGCCTCGACCAAGTCTTCGTCAAAACCCCGCTGTACAAAACCCTGGCCCGAAGAGGCGTCCTCAGGTGTGTTTTTATTTTGGATAAGCACCTGCTTTGTAGGAAATGCTTGAGGAGACTGCCAGTTGCGAAAAGATCAAAGAAGGTAAATGTGCTGTAGCCCGCACGAAACACAGGTAAATCTGGGTTTAGTGGCGGGCGTAAGCGTTCAACAAATCCCTTTCGTCGGGTTGTTCGGAAAGGCAAAGATAGTCCCGTCTCTGGGTTCCTTACGCAACCCGTCACGTCTGGTTCTTACATTCTCAAGACCTCACTAATCAAACCTGCCGACTGCGAATCGTGCAGTTCTGCCTTGTACACAGTTGTGCCTTGTACACTCCACCGGAACGATGTCGTGAGTCGGAAAATGTCCGGACCGCCCGTTACCTGTCGCGATGTCAGACGCCTTCGCACCAGCTCGCTGACGCGGTGGGGGTTCATATTCCACTGCCGCTTCCGGCGGCCAGAGGAATTCTGGCGTAGTGCCCGCGGAAAGATTTCCTCGATGAAAACGCCAAAAGACCTACTATTCAGCTCCACAGCAAAGCTTGTTAGGAGCCCGACGGCCAACAGGCCTGCGGTACGGTTTCAGTTTGTCTCGTAGTTGCGTCGCAAGCAAAACCCACAACTACAGCACGACGGGCCACAACAGCAACTTCGTGATCATGTTTAACGTGCCGATTGATCCGACATCCGATATGAAGGTATGCCTTCTTCATGCCTGCTCTCTTTGTCTCTTTGTGTGTGTCGAATAGGTGACCAGAGCAAAGACCCGCCCGCCCAGGGTCCACCTACACTTACTGCTTCTGACACTCATTACATACGAACATACAAAGTAGCCCATTTGGCGAGGGTCGTGTGTGAAGCTTTAACGTTCCGCATTCTCATGCAAACTTAAGCTCTGAAACAACCGGTCCTACACGCGCGCACAAAGAGTCCATCGCGAGAAACTTGTTGTTGTTGTTGTTGTTGTTGTTGTTGTTGTTGTTGTTGTTGTTGTTGTTGTTGTTGTTGTTGTTGTTGTTGTTGTTGTTGTTGTTGTTGTTGTTGTTGTTGTTGTTGTTGTTGTTGTTGTTGTTGTTGTTGTTGTTGTTGTTGTTGTTGTTGTTGTTGTTGTTGTTGTTGTTGTTGTTGTTGTTGTTGTTGTTGTTGTTGTTGTTGTTGTTGTTGTTGTTGTTGTTGTTGTTGTTGTTGTTGTTGTTGTTGTTGTTGTTGTTGTTGTTGTTGTTGTTGTTGTTGTTGTTGTTGTTGTTGTTGTTGTTGTTGTTGTTGTTGTTGGAATCTTTCATCGCTCGTCTTTCTGCGGAAAACCACGCACAAATGGAAGGGGAATCAAAGGTAGTGTAGTGTACTTTACTTGCAGGATAACGAAGGGGAAAAGCTCGATCGGGAAAGGTCGAATCTCGACTTCCCGGACGAGGCTTGTACCTCCCCAGGGCGGGAAGGGCGGGAGAAAAGGGTGACTTAGTTTTTCTCTTTGGTGTAAAACTAACGGAATATAATTCCTGAGTATTCAGTAATGTGAGGTTTAGTGAACATGAGGTATAGTGCGTTCTCCGCTTCTCGCTGAGAGATTCCTACAGTTAACACTGGAAGAATCTTTCATCGCTCGTCTTTCTGCGGAAAACCACGCACAAATGGAAGGGGAATCAAAGGTAGTGTAGTGTACTTTACTTGCAGGATAACGAAGGGGAAAAGCTCGATCGGGAAAGGTCGAATCTCGACTTCCCGGACGAGGCTTGTACCTCCCCCTCGCCAGTTGGAGAGAAGAACCCCTTCACCGCCAGTTCTAACTCCCGCCTTCCATTGCTGGAGGCGAGTTTCGCAGACGAAGAGACACGAGACGGCACATCTGCAGGGTTCATGCACGATCGTACCCAGCTCACTGTAAATGAGCATCCCCTCTCGTTCAACCGCATCAATGCGTCCACGACCGCATTGTTCAAAGGTAGCGAGGCAGCGCATAGCCTCTTCCTCGAGACTGCCACCACCGTAGTGTTATCGACTTTGAAGTCGACCAAACAATCTTGTGCCTCTTCAGGCAAGGACAAAACGGCGAGCCTAAATGCTAGCGCCTCCAGCACATTTATGTGCATGCTCGCTTGTTGCGAACTCCACGACCCCCCGGCGATTGTCATCTCGGCCGTGTCGCGGTTTATGGTGACCGCACCCCACCCCGACAGTGACGCGTCCACAAACACCGTGAACGCTTTCCGGGCAGGCAAAGGGGACAGGCATCGCGGCGAACGCACCGACTCTCGCCACGCGTGGAGCTCGGACTTCACCGATGGCGGAATGTGGACCCCGGACGCGGGCACCACCCTCCCTCGATTGAGACTGTTGGTTAACCTCCTCAAGAACTTGATGGCAAACCAGTATCCGCCAGGGAACGTACCAGAAATCGCACTTGCGTGCATGAGGCGTCCCCCGTAAGACTCCAGCTCACCAGCCGTTGCGCTCTCGAAGTCGATCGAATCCAACTTTGTCAGCAACCGCGCGGATGGCGACACCTCGCGGGCCACGTGGTTGAACTCCACCCCGATGAAGTCGTAGAGCGGGGAAGCATCATTGCTATCCTCCGGCTTCCACGTCACCCCCGAGGCTCTCGCAAACTCATCGATCCTTTTTGTTTCTTTCAGCACAGCCCCCCGGCCCCCCGAGATGCGCAAATTGTCGATCCACACGTGGACACTAACATCCCGTCCTGTGAACCTTCCATCTACAAAATCCGAGTGGCCCCCCACTACTGCCGTCAGGGTGTGCATGATTTCCGGAGCGCAGCTATGCCCCATGGGGAGCCTCTCGAGCTCGTACCATTTCCCCGTCTCGTCGGTAAACCGAAAATGGTGCCGCGCCTCCTTCGGAATCTCGACCTGGTAGAAACCACATCGTAGATCCCTTGTAGACGCGCACTCATCGGCTACCACACTTAAATACGCGGATACATGCCCTAATGGCACTTGCGCTTGATAGCCATCCGCATGGAGCTGCTCATTGGCTTCTCGCGTCCACAGGATGAACCGGAGTCTCAGCCCCGAGGGTTTTTGCTCTACCACCGTGAATGGGACGTTCCGCAAAGATCCCGGGGAGCAGGCTTCGGCCGCTATCCCACATGCCACCAGCTTATCGGCATGGGCCTTCTGGAACTGGGAGGGGGGGCCCCGGGACGCACTCACCCCCCCCACCTTTGGGAAAAAGGTTGCCCGCCACACCGAGTCAAACCTCTCACGCACCGAATGTTTCATTCGCGCGCGCAATGCCTCCACATTCAACGGCTTGACCCCTGCCGCATGCAACGGCGCCCTCTTCTCCTCTTCCGTTACTGGCAACTTGGTGCCGTGCGCCCTCTTTGTTAGGCTGTAGCCTACAAAAACTTCGTGACCTTGTTGTTGTTGTTGTTGTTGTTGTTGTTGTTGTTGTTGTTGTTGTTGTTGTTGTTGTTGTTGTTGTTGTTGTTGTTGTTGTTGTTGTTGTTGTTGTTGTTGTTGTTGTTGTTGTTGTTGTTGTTGTTGTTGTTGTTGTTGTTGTTGTTGTTGTTGTTGTTGTTGTTGTTGTTGTTGTTGTTGTTGTTGTTGTTGTTGTTGTTGTTGTTGTTGTTGTTGTTGTTGCTTTACTTTTCACGGTTGATCCTTACAGAATATTTTGGCTGTCGGTCATTTCGCACAGGTGGCACAGCAAAAGACAAGACTTGAGACCTCATGGTCTCTGGTCTCTTGACCGCTCAAATTATTGACCAGCCAGACTCGTACGTCTACTGACGAACCTGTCAGAGTAGGCTTTGCTTCGCTCCCGAAACCTGCATAAATTACTCACCACACAGTCTCATCCCGAATTCTGGGTGCAGCGCGGAACAGCGCTCGTTTGCTCGTTGAATCACTAGACGCTTCCACGCGCGTTGCTCAATCAATTTCCGCAAGCATTTGTTTCGACGTCCCGGCGGGGAAAGAGCAGAACCCGGACAGCGCGGTTGCTACCTTCGTCCCTCGCCGTTCAGTCAACGTTTCAGTCGCGCTGGAAGCGCAGTAGAAAATAACGAAGAGATGGCCAAGTGTAAATAAAAGCGAATCGAACATTGCGAGCACGCAAAACCCAAACCCCAGCACTTCAACCTGAAGTGAGCACGGTGCAGCAATGCACAAGCGCAGCCGACAGTAAGAGCAAGAAAAGTCAGCCCGTGCACCCAACAACAACCTAGAGCACGACCTGAGCAGCCGCTTGTGAACAAGGGGTGGCTACTCCCTGCAGTCATTTGGCCACTTTCAAGATGAAGGAAAAGAAAAAAAGCTCTTCTTATTTTCTTTCTCTAACTAAAGCGCGTCACCAAAACTCCTTGCCAAACAAACAAAGGTCGCAAGACACCAAACTGATCGTCCTTCGGGATCGACGGTAACACAAAGCCACCCTTACTGAGGACGGCTGTCATACAGTGGCTGGCCACTTCCGAAGAAGCAAACCCAGGACCTTCCATACCGGTCCACTGAACGAAACAACGGCGGCTGCGTGCCATGCCTTCCCTTTTCCTGCCTTGCGCTCTGCAGAAGAGTCATTTCACGGTTGCTTTGGATTGCCTTTCCTCCGCCGCCCCGCGGGGACCAACGTGCTAGATTCCCGACCGACCAGTGGGCCCTTTCCATCCTGAGCCGCGGAGCTGCATCAGATGGCGACAAAGGTCTGCCAGTCTTGCCAACAAAATGACCGACCGATTTCGTCCCCTGCCAGTTGCCGGTCAGCGAGGCCGTCTGCCGAATAGATACTTTGTGCTTTGCGAATCTTATGGGCCTTCCTTTTTTTCGAAATGTGTGACAATGAGAACACCTGAGCGGAAAGAGGTCCTGAGACTGCTGAGGCAACTGACGGTTCTCGCTTCCCTCCCTGTCCCCCCTAGTTCCTTGCTTTTGCGTTGTGTCTCGATTTCCGTTGTGTTACCTTGCGTACTTCATCTGTCGTGGGTGTGATCAAGGTTCTGTAGCTTGTTTGAAGGCTTGGTGTTTGCTGTTTGTCTTTTTTGCGAACAAGACGAGGGACTGTCCAAGGATTTTGTTTTTGAACGGAGAAGACATTGGCTGGCCTTGTGTCGTTCCCCTCGCACCCCACAGACCTCAAAACCTGGGCCCAGACCCCTCGCCCGTTTCCGTAAGCCGCAACGATTGTGCTACCAAAGCATTGTTGGTGCTCATAATTGGCAGACAGCGGCGCGCTACATGAAACTCACTAAAACAAGTGAGTTCCGCTTGTGCGCATTTTTGCTCGGGGGATTCTGCCAGGTACGGATTGCGCTCTCGTGGCTTGCACGGTGGAGTCCAGCTCCTCAGCAGCCCGCGTCACCCCGCATTTTGCACCCCGCATTTTAGCTCCAGCTTATGAGGCTGGATTCCTTGGGTCCTGGCGCGGTGCGAGGTGTCAGTTTACCTGACAACCCAGCTCGCATCGCTGTCCTGTCTGCTGACAGCTGAGGCCGTAACACAGTGCAGATACGAACGGGACACCCGCCCCTCTAAGCACGTCCTTGCTTTCATCCCCCATGCAAGAGATTCTCGTGAGTGTTTTTTTTTTGTGAAAGAAGTCACCACAGCAAAGTGTTTTTAGGATTGGATGTCGCCAAGCGGACAGGCTTCTGTGTACGCTGGATGCTGGTCGAAGCTAGAACCCATTGAAGATGTCCAGCTTTTACATGACATCTTCTGGCTTTTGCCGCACGGTTTTTCAGTCTGACAGATGAGACACGGCAGGCATTCTGGCGTTGATCCGGTCTTTTCATGTTCCGGTCAAATGAGCACCAGTCAGACGCTGCCAGACGGGTATTAAGAGGGTGTCAGGAACGGAGCTTCTAAAAGACCAGCACCCACAACCAGTGGACGAAAACGTAGACACGAAAAAGGAAAATAAACGCAGTGTTGTCACCCATTGAAAGAAAAAGAATGTCCGAAAGTAGTACCCCCGTTCGTGTCCCAACCCTTCCACCTTCTATGTGTGTGAATTTGTCTGACCGTCGCATGTGGGGGGGGGGGGGGGGGGGGGCAAAAAAGGAAGAATGAGAACGCCACAAAGAAAATGTTGCACGTTTCTCGAGAACAAAGTAATCACCTTCTCGCCGTTTGGAGTTTCTTGTGCCCATTGCTGAAGTGAACGAAGTGCGATCACGACTGGGTAGTCCGGTAAGCCTGAGGAGCCACCCAAGAAACACACAGAGTAGACAAGCTGGCACGGGTGCACCTGAAACGCAACCAACGGCGTCGCCCTGATGTATCAATACTGGAAGCAAGTACTGGTTCTAGAGTTTGCCGCCGCAAATGCAAGGTTTCGTCGCCCGTGGGTGTCGCAACCATGGGGGGTCAACCCACTGGCTGCGGCAGTCATAAGACACAGAAGTAGGATAGGATTGTTTCAAAAAACAGAAAGAGCAGGAGACAAATCAGAGGTTGAAAGCTCACGCGGGGCGGCGGAGGACACTATGGTTATTGATGCGAGGCATGCTGGTGAGTACAACAGCATCTTCATGAAACTGTGCAGATACAACAGTATCTTGAAACTTTGCAACTGTTGCACAAAGCAGGATCCTAAACAAAGAAGAAACGACGAACGAAGATGGCCCCGAAGAAGAAGTACCAGCCGCCGCCGCTCTCGATGATCGATGCCTGCGCCAACGGCGACCTGAAGACGGTGGTCGCGCTGGGCGCCTCGGTCGGGGCGAACTACGGGGCTGCCGACGGCACGACGGGGCTCCACGCCGCCGCTGCGCACGGGAAGGTCGAGGTCGCCGAGTGGCTCGTCCGGCGGGGCGCGGCAGTCGACGCGAGGGACGGCCGCGGCCACACGCCGCTCATGTGCGCGGCGCGCAACGGCAAGATGCCCGCCGTCTCGCTGCTGCTGCGGGAGGGCGCCGACACGGGCGGGTTCGACGCGGACCTGTGCACCGCCGAAGACTACGCCCTCCTCATGGGCCACTTCCCGATCGTCCAAAAAATCCGCGAGCACCACGACTCGAGGACAAACCGTGTGGTCCCCACCGCCGAGGACGCCGTCGCCGCCGGCGACTTGTACGCCCTGAAAAAGCACCAGCGGACGGAGGACGAAGCCCTTCTGACCCCTGGTTTTCCGGGCCAAACCCTCACGCTGAGCGTCGCGATCCCGCAGGTGATGGAGCGACGGAGGCTCGCTAGCAAAGGCGGCGAGGAGCCGCGCCGGTGGACCCCCCCGTCCGGCTTGTTCCTGCGGGCGTGCCGGGCGCGGGCCGAAAAATGGGCCGAGAAGGACCTGCCGGGCAACGCGGACGCGGCGCTCGAAATCGTGCGCTGGATGCTCCTTTTCGACTCCGGCCTCTCCTCCGGGCCGCCCGCCGAACCCTCCGCCAAGCCCGGCGCCGGCGCGCCCCCGCAAGGCACCCCCCTCATGGTCGCCGCTGCTGCCGGCGACTTTCCGATGGCGAAGCTCTTGATATCGCACGGCGCGGATGTGCTCCGTTCAGCCTCGTTCGACGGGGGGAAGCCGGTTACTGCTGCCCAGGAGGCGCGGAGCGGGCGAAAGCAGCTCGTGGCGAGGTATCTCGAAGACTGCGAGAACGGTGTTCTGTACGACCAGGTGGTTGCGCAGAAGGCCGACGCGACCGGGGAAGAGGAGCGGCAAGAATGGATGGCCCGCGTGAAGGAAGCGAAAAAGGCGAAGGCGGACTCCGCCGCCGCCCTCCGCGCGCAGCTCGAGGCCCCGGAATCGAAAGCCCAGGCGTCTGCTTGAGACTTGTCGTTACCCCCAGGCACCTTTTCGGCTCCGGCGTCTCCTCCGGGCCGCCGAACCCTCCGCCACGCCGCGAGGCACCCCCCTCATGTTCGCCGCCTCTGCCGGCGACTTTCCGATGGCGAAGCTCTTGATATCGCACGGCGCGGATGTGCTCCGTTCAGCCTCGTTCGACGGGGGGAAACCCGTTACTGCTGCCCAGGAGGCGCGGAGCGGGCGAAAGCAGCTCGTGGCGAGGTATCTCGAAGACTGCGAGAACGGTGTTCTGTACGACCAGGTGGTTGCGCAGAAGGCCGACGCGACCGGGGAAGAGGAGCGGCAAGAATGGATGGCCCGCGTAAGCGAAAACGGCGAAGGCGGACTCCGCCGCTGTCCTCCGCGCGCAGCTCGAGGCCCCGGAATCGAAAGCCCAGGCGACTGCTTGAGCCTTGTCATCACTAATAACGACACCGCTGCCAGCAAAACGCAGACGCGCTGGCTGCACCTTTTCGGTTCCGGCCACTCCTCCGGGCCGCCCGCCGAACCCTCCGCCAAGCCCGGCGCCGGCGCGCCCCCGCAAGGCACCCCCCTCATGGTCGCCGCTGCTGCCGGCGACTTTCCGATGGCGAAGCTCTTGATATCGCACGGCGCGGTGTGCTCCGTTCAGCCTCGTTCGACGGGGGGAAACCGGTTACTGCTGCCCAGGAGGCGCGGAGCGGGCGAAAGCAGGTCGTGGCGAGGAATCTCGAAGACTGCGAGAACGGTGTTCTGTACGGCCAGGTGGTTGCGCAGAAAGCCAACGTGACCGGGGAAGAGGAGGAAGGAAGCGAAAAATGCGAAGGTAGCCTCGCAGCTCGAGGCCCCGGATTCGAAAGCCCAGGGTCTGCTTGAGGCTTGTCATCACTCCCAGGCTAATAACGACTCCGCAAAACGCAGACGTGCGCTGGCTGCACCTTGCTGGATGCACGTAACTGAAGAGGAGGCACGGAAAGAGTGGGTCGCCCGCGTGAAGGAAGCGAAAAAGGCGAAGGCAGACCCCGCCGCTGCCCTCCGCACGCAGCTCGAGGCCTCAGAATCGAAAGCCCAGGCGTCTGCTTGAGAATTGTCAACACCCCCAGGCTAAGGACGACTCCGCTGACAGCACAACGCAGACTTGCTGTAAGAGTAACGAGCTGCTGCCCAGAGGGAACTACCTCCCGAGTCATTGTGCTGTATCACGAATGTCGGAGTTCGAGCGAATTCAAGACAGGACCGACCTTCCCCCGCTCATTTCGTTGTTTCCGTTTTTTTTTGTGTCTTACGTAGAAGGACATTTCTTTGACTGCCAACATCAGCTGTTTCTGTTTCGATGACTTACGAGCGTTGTTCACGGCCACGATCTGTCCCTAACGCAGGCAGAGTATTGTTATCGTGTCTGCTTCACCTCCCAGCTTGACTTGGGCTTCCAGCAACCTCGTGTACCTTCGATCCTCCCATTCTCTCTCTACCGTCCTACTGCAAGGTTCCTTTTCAGGTTCCGATGCACGCACTTCCAGTTTCGCTTGCTGATGAAATCTTCATTCAGTTCTATCCCCGCTGGTTAAATGACTATATATGCATCAAGAAACGAAGTCAGCTGTCAAAAACTGGAGACTTCAAAAAGTGCCGGCTCCTGAAAAGAACAAGAAGCAGTGCCCACCGGCGGAGACTTTGCAATCCTCGAATATTCAGCGAACTGAATCCTCGTAGGGGCTTTGGTGCCGCATTCCGCTTCAAACTCTGACTAAAGTTAAGAGACTCAGCCTTGTGCATTTACCTTGACCCAGAGTACATCACGCCCCAGAAATGAATTCGGTCCAGGATTCTGCAAGCGCTGACCCCACCTTTTGCCAGTCATGTTCGACCTGCAGAATTTTGTGTCTCGTCTCAGACCACGATGCAATACGCTGCTTGACGAAAAGAAACACAAAGCCGGTTGCGAAAGGAAGGTGTTCCATTCCAGCTGGAGATTGCAACCGCAACACACGGGATCAAAGGGGAAAAAGGCGTGAAAGGGAGTGTGTGGGGAGGGGAGGGGGTGCTCCGAGATACGCAGTTGCCTTGCGACTCACCTTTGCGGCGATCGCCTGGCCGGACACTACACGCGCGCACTTCGCCTCGTTGCAGAAGTTGACGAGAAATGGCGCTCACGCACCTGGACAGCTTGAAAGCCGCCTTGCCGTCGGCCAGCAATGACATCGATCAGTTTGTCGAGTACTTCCAGAAGAAGTACTGGCACGAGCTGACCGAAGCGCTTCTCGCAGCCGTACGGAAGGTGTGCCCTGGGCCCGTGCTTGCCAGCTACATCTTTTCTTGTGAGTGTAACCTTTGTGGAAAGTATGCTATTCCTGCAGGGAATAGTCGACGAGACCTCTTGAGTTTTATGCTAACCACGATGCGGGAATGTTTCGAATTGGAAATGCGTTGGTTATGATACTAACTCTACCTCGGGAACCTGACCATGCATTGGAGTGTGCGAGTCACCTCCAGTGAAGTGCATTGCAGACTGCTGGCCCCGGTGGTCTTTGCTCTCGTACTTTGCAATCATCACGGATCACGCAAGAATCGCGTTCCCACGTTCACAGCATGGCAATGCGCTGCTGGATGACAAGGCGGGTTGCTTCACTTCGCCTGTAGTGTACGAGTTCTCACTCGGGGAAGGGGAAGTGAAAACCAAATCCAAACCACGCGAACACAACACGCAACTTCACACAGCCTGAGTGGGACAATGCGCAGGTCCTGTTGGACTTGTACACCAACTTCATCACGCACTTCCAGCTGAAGATCAGCTTGTTCAAACTCGGTCAGCTTCTCCAGATCATCGCGGGCAGGCAGACAAGCGAAAAGGCAATCGAAATCCTCTCTGCCGCCTCGGCCCTCGTGAAGACCAACGGCGACATTCAAGCACACTACCTGCTGAACTGCGAAGAAGCGTACCACAAGGTGCAGCTCGGCGACGTGAAGGCCGCGAAGAGCCTCATCGAAGCCCCGGTAACCTACCTCGACAAGCACGACGTGCACGCGGTGAACATCAACCTTAGGGCTAACATCTACCGAGCGCAGGCGGCGATCTACAAATCCGAAAAGAACTACGACATGTTCTACAAGACGTGCCTGTTTTACGTCGCCCACGTCAAAACAGATGAGCTGCCCGAATCCGTCCAACAAGGAATCGCGTTCGACCTCGGGGTGTGTGCACCAACCAGTTTTTGTCGTGCCTCCGCAGAGAGGCCGCACGGGCCATCAACCCGGCTCGGTGGCGTCGTTAGCACGTGAATCTTGCCGGGATTTCCTGCGTGAGAACGCCTGTCGCCCCCGTAGAACTGGAATACTTATGACGGGTTGGACTCGTTTTCAGGGTGCTTCTTGAAGATAGCCCAATGATGACGGGTTGGAGTCGTTCTCAGGGTGCTTCTTGAAGATAACCCAATGTTTGCGCTCCGTAGGCGAGAAGAAGCTAAAAGATGACACGGGCGCAAAAGCCGAAAACAGCGAGTCAGTCCCAGGGCAGAGAGGGGAACCTGCAGCGGCAAAGTAACGGAAGCCCGCTTGAGTGTCCGAGAACCCATCCCATCGATAAGGACTCAGTGTCAGCGTCACTTATAGGCTATTGCTTTGGCAACCTGTCGCTTTTGCGATGCCACAAACTTCGTTTCCCGAGACGTTACCATACGGCCCAACCCCCGAACACCAAGAGAGGTACAGTTTGGAAGGGACTGCATGTCAAAGCAGGAAAAGGCATATGGAAACGCTCAGAACCGAAAAAGGTCGTAACCCAACACAGAACGAGAAGGAAGGACCACCAGAACCGAGAATCTGTTTTTGTTCTTGACAAATTGCATTTGTTAGACACAAAAAAGAAGAATACTACGCACCAAACCCACCACTCTCCCCAACCCGGGCTTCCTTTTTACCCCTGCAAACCCGTGAATAGGTGCTACGGGAGTATCTGGCAACCGCTGCTTAACACAGTGCATGCTAATCCATGTGGTTCATGTACTTAAAAGAACTCAATGCTTAATGCGGTGGGCGTACAACGAGAAACGCCGGCGGGAAAGCGCGCGGCGCAGGCGCCGCCCGCCGTAGCGAAGCAGAAGACGGCGACGACCGGACGGGCAGCCAAGAGGCCGCCACCAACGCCAGGGACCGGCGAACGACCAGCGTTGAAAAAGAGGGTGCTCGGCACCCCGAAGGAGAGCCCGATCGCCGGCCGCAAGCGGAAGAAGGCGAAGGCGACCACACCCGAGTCAGGGGGTGCAACGAAGAAAGAGGAAGGCCCTTAAAGCAAGCAGCTACCAGAAACGTCCGACGTCCCCAAGCACTCGAGTAACCGCACACACAGATTGCCGCGTTGCTTGGGACGAGCATTCACAACTTCGGCGAGCTCATCCACCACCCTATTCTCCAAAGCCTGCGCAGCAGCAGCAATTCGTGGCTTGCCGAGCTACTGCAGCTTTTCAACGCCGGGAACCTCGACGAATACAACGCGAAGTCGACCAAGTACGCAAACGAGATGAAGGCACACGTATGCGCAGCTTCTTTCAAACTGCACAGGGACTCCAAGAAAAATAAACACAAACGAAGAGCAGCTTTTCAATGTGCGTACGCTCTTGAGAAGCCAAGGCCGGCCCTTGTTGCGCGGCTGCGTCGTCGCGGGAAGCGTGCAATCGACGGTAGGCCTGCAGAAAATTGAAGCGAGTGCAAGACAGTCGCTTTCATTTTTTTGCGTAAGCGTTCAACAAAAAAGACCCATTTTGTAGTTGTATTGTTTCTCCCCCTCTAGCCTCTTTCGAAGTAAGCACAAGGCAGCCCCTCGAGTATTTTACATAAGCGCCAGCTTGAAAGGAAATGCTCGACGATGCTGCCCGACAAAGAACAGAAGGGAACCCAAGTGCTGTAACTACCGAACCACGTGTTGAACGGACGTGAGGTCATGCGGGTCTACCCCGACACGACAAATCACACAAACACAACAGGTCAAAGTCCTGAGTGAGAAAGCAACACACGGTGGTGTAAGCGAAGAACAAATCAGATTGTGTTTGTATTGTATTTGCCCCTCTACCTCTATATTTCCTCCCTTCCATTCGGAGTCGAAGCAGCAACGTCGAGTATTTCCTGCAGAAGTTCTCACGGATGAGCACTTCGCACGCAACCCGGTGAACACAGCCACGAGTCGGACGTTAGCGTCGAAACTCCCTGGCTTTTCACGCCGAAGCAGAACGACTACACCCTACCCAAGCCTCTCCCTACGGTCAACCGGAGACTTTGAAATACCGACCCTTCTCATCCTCAAATAACGCTAAATAAACACAACCGACAACCCCGCAGCTCGGCGAGAACAACGCGCCGGCTCTCCGGCACAAGATCCAGCTGATGGCCCTCCTTCAGCACCTCTTCTCCACCCCCGTCTCGGAAAGGAATCTCTCGTTCGACACCATCGCGCACAAGTGCCGAACGGTATGCTGTTTTGTTGTCCACCGAAGAAAACGGCGCCGGAACCCGGAGCCACTTCAGGACGGGTCTGTAGAGCAGCCGCAGACCCCTCCCCCCTCCCTTTGTGTCCCTTTTAAACGTCAAACCCACACAAGCCGCGCTTATAGGGAGAAGTTCCAACCCTTGAAGACGCAGAGCAGCTCGCCCGCCCCTTTTCGATGATGTATCGGGAAAGGGTTTGAGGTCAAGTCACTTGATGGGACCCGAACATATGCAGGACGATGCCGGAGAAACCCCTGGTGGAGGCTCGTGGCGGTGTTGACGTGCTAATCGCTCGTCAAAGCTGGGCATAGAGCGAAAGACCTCTTCGAGCCATCAAGTAGCCGGGTTGCTCCGAAGTTTCCTTCAGGATACCTAGAATTAAAACAGGAGTCCCGCCAGGTAAAGCGAATGCTTGGCACATCGGGGAAATCGCGCCCTCGACCTTTTCCCAAACTTCAAGTTTGCACATGTTGAAATAAACCACCGCAGGACACCGTCAAAGACGTCGAGCCGCTGCTCCTCCGCGCCTTGGCCTTGGACCTCATCCGTGGGTCCATCGACGAAGTGGATAGAACGGTCGAAAGTATGTCTTGTCAGAAATCAGTTAGACGAACGTGCCCCCCACACGAGAGCTCGAGATACGCTGGGACGGGAAATTATGTGGCTGTCGAGACGCGCTGGCCCCGTCTTGCAGCCTCCGAATAAGGGATGTAGTAGACGACACCGTGATCGGAGTACAGAGATGGAACCTCAGAAATCCGTCCTCCACAGCTCTGGCGTGCAGTCCGGGTTTGTCCTCTAAAGTCCAAGCCATAGCGTCGGGCTAGTATCCTTCTATTGCCAAAAGGAGGAGAGCCCGCGAAACAACGTGTCAACACACGCCTGCCAGGCGGTCTCGTCCGTCAGTCAGAACGCCCCCGGCTGCGCCACCATCGGTGCAACAATCATCTTTGACTGGGCCGCGGCTCGCTCCGCTCACTACGTAACGACTAACGCCCGCCGTAGTAGTACGGGACAGTAGTGGGGCGACCGGATACTCCCGGAGAGATGGTCCCTGCACTTTAACTCGTCTCTCTCTCTCCTTCGAAAAGAAAACAAAAGAGCTTTTACCCCCTTGCGCGGTGTCACGGGATGTTTGGCAGCCGCTGCTAAACACAGTGCATGCTAATCCATGTGGTTCATGTACTTAAAATAACTCAATGCTAAACATGTCCCGCGCACACCGCGAGGCTTATACGTGTAGCGTTGGCGGGAGGGGTGAACACGGCTGAGTACACGTCGCGGATGAGGCAGGCCGGAGCTGAGCCGCAGGCGCCCAGCTGCAAGCACTGTGGAAGCGGCGACACCGAGGACGAGAAACACGTATTCTGGGACTGCGGAGCGTACTCGCACATACGGCGACGAGAGGCACATGCCGAGCTGATGGCAGCCAACCGGGCCGACTGGCCCAGATGCACGCTGGAACACGGAGTGGTAGTACCCGAAAATGCCCAATTCTCGAGGCGGCTCCAGGAGATGTTGGCTGAAATCCTTGCGGAACGGGCAGGGCTCGAAGCACGTGGCTGGGTAGCCAGGAACCCCACGACCCCCTGGTCGAGAGCGGATGCGATGCCTGCCGAGAAATTTGACCACCCCTTCGCGCGGATTGCCCCGGCATGGACGTGGGAGCGGAACAAGACCTGGGGACTACCGACGTTTTATGCGTTGGTAGCGTGGCTGTCGGACATGCAATGGACCGAGAACGGGCAGGCGTCAATGCTGGAGCTTGCGATCGACTTTGAACTCTTCTCGGGCCTCAGCATGCCGCTGCACGGGAATGCGCCGAAGGGGGTGAGAGAACGGGGAAACGTCCTGCGCTGCATGATGAGCGCGTTGGACAAGCTGGCGGCACAGCAAGGGCTGGGAAGCTGCATGAGAGGAGAGAGGGTGTGCCCGACGACGTCGCTGTTTTTCATGGGCATCACGGGGATATCGGGTGTACGGCCCAGGCCACGCTTTCGCGAGGCACACACGGGGACGATACTTGAGGAACAAGTGAAAGGAA
>JAPJBO010001015.1:0-77951 GCA_030068145.1 Diplonema papillatum
CGTGGCTTCCCCTAGCAGCTGCTGCGCGCGTCTCGTCCTTCCCAGCAGCCTGTGTGGGCACGCCACCTGACGCAAAATCCAGAGTCGGACTCTGTCTATCCCGCCCACCAGCTTCACTGCGCCTCCCGGGCTCACTCGCTCTAGCGCCACGCAGGCCGCTTCCAGCTCCGCCTCTTCCACGTCGAGGCAGTCAACAACCTCTCCGAAGGTCCACGTCTGGTGGTCCCTCTTTCCTTCGGCGATGACGGCGATACCGACCTTGCCGTCGTCGTTCTTCGCTGCGCCGTATCGAATCACGGCCGTCTCCTCCCCTCCCGCACCCGGATACCAGGCCACTGACGCCCTCTCAGCCACCACCGGAGTGGTGCCCAGGATTCGCCACTTGGAGGCGGGGCGTCTCGACCGGAGAACACTCTTCATTTTGTTTATTTTGTTGATAATGTGTGTTGAATCCCTGCGTCCCTATCGGGGTGGTGTACGGAAGGCGAACTTGAATAAAGGACACTGTCGCGTGCATCCCTTCAACAAAAACGTTGGGATCTGGAGAATCCCACTACGGATGGGAGCATCTCATTGTTTTTCTCGGAAAGACATCAAACTTTGTGATATCGCTCTAGCAGAAGTTCGGGGAAGAGCTGCTGCCTGCGGTGTCAACAACACCTCAGCTTGCGCAAGACCCAGAGAGCCTTTTGGGACGTTGTTAACCATCCAGACGAGCAACGTTCATAGCTGCCTTTCTCCTGGGTGTCGTTCGCCCTTTTGTTGCTTCCATTTGTGGCTGCCTGTACGTGATTGTAGTCTCATCTTTGCATGGTATGACCAGTGAAGCACACACACAGGCTGCTAACCGGTACCAAACGGTGTCCACCCTAAAACCATCAACTAATGGTGTACTACTTGCGGAAATTTCTTTCGTGGGAATTGTTGGTGGAAAATTTCTACAATGGAAACGAAACGAAACTATTGGTGGAAATTTCTCTCACGAAACCTGGTGGAGTTTTTCTTGTGGCGAAAACGACCGGCAGAAATTTAGTCACGGGAAATTGTGGGCAAAATCTTTTTACAACGGAAACTATTAAGGTGGAGATTTCACTCGTGGCAGAAACCTGATGGAAATTTGTGTATAGTCTCCTTCTACAGTTCTTCAAATCCTTTCTGCTTAGATCGATTGTCACAAAACGCTTCTTGCTTGACGAAGAGACAACCGAGACAGCCGAGCAGATAGCAAGAAAAAGTGGGCCAGGATACCCAGTCTGAGCGCTGAAGTTGGAAGACACCGTCCTTTTTGACTCAGCTCAATGCAGTTTCACTGTATTTCACTGGTTATCCTACTGGGAGAGCTAGTTATATAACTAGCACTGCTAGTTATATGCTAGTTGCTAGTTATGTCCGAGCAAGTTATAAATTTCACTAGTCATTGAGCTAGTTAATAACTAGTGAACCCCCATAACTAGTGCGTCGTGAAGATGCCCTGGGGGGGGGGGTAGGTAAGTGGTCAATCTATCAGCAGAGGGTGGATCGGCTCGAGCACGTCTGAAAAGCTTCCGATAAAACGTGTTTTCAACAAAACTTCGCATTTCTTTCTGACCGCAAGCCTTGCAGCGCACTTGCGCTTTCAAACTTCCACGCAGCTACGCCAAAATACCTCACTGCATCACCACAGAATCCGAAGGTCTCGCGCAGCAGTCTAAGGTTGCCAGACAACAGTTGCAAGTTGGCGAAGCGGCGATCAATCAACCACGCGGCTCGCTCCTTGCTGTCCGCTTGGTGCTCGCTGAAGGGAAGGATACGGCGGTGAAATCGTTCGAAATTCTGCTGGCTGCCATCGAACGCGGGGTTCTGCATTCCTTCAACACCACCGCAGCGGAGGAGCTCAGAGTCTCCTGGGGTGTGGCTGGCAATCCGATGAGCATTAGGACCACACGAGAGAGAGCCGCGCATGCTGCGCTTGGGATCAAACACCTCATGTCTGCAGAGAACATGTCAGTAGCGATGACAGCCATCTCCGCAAGGTTTAGTGCAGGCAACGTTGAGAGTAAGAGAACCCGTGGCTTCGCTGTGTTTGGAGCACCGGTCCGGTTGCTTCCGACCATGTCATCGGCCAGAAAGCCACCCGCACGTTCGAGATTTATTTGGAGGAGTTATTATCGAAGACGAAGGCAGACATGTCAGACGTATCGGAACTTATCACCGTGCCATCCGATATGGTTTCCGAAGGAAACCCTGTCATGCTAAAAATCCGGCGATTGCTGGATCCGTCGCGGATGTTCAACGACATTCCGATTTGCAGTTTGATCGAAAGACGAAGCACTGTCCTTCTCGCCGCCGCAGAACAAGGCGCTGTCTGCGAGAATGAGATAACTCACAGTACGGGATGCTTGAACACATGAGAAACCGCCAGGAATCGACGGTTTAGGTCGTCTCCGAGGCTTCCGCGGCGCATTTTGCCGCCACTGGGCCTCCCAACTTCTCCAGCTGCTGCCAGCTGACCACACGGTTTCACACGGTAGCTGTGCAAACGTAACAATGTACTGTTTATAAACATCTACGGTTACTTTTTTGGGGGTAAGGGCGCTTGCCCAACGTTTACTAGCTACACTTTGTGTCCAAAATGCCTGTGAGCGGCAGTGTATACTTTGTATCAACTGTGTCCAAGTTGTTCACCTTACCCCCTAATCCAAACCGTGGTACCAAACGTGGATACCAGCTTTTCCGCTCGAAAAATGACCTTAAGCACCCCAAATACGCCCAGCCTGGTCCAAAATTGTAACCTGCGTAAGAATACTTTCCCAGCCTGAAAACACCGTAAAATACTTTGTCAAAATAACAACTTGTAGAACGTGGGGGGGCCCAAGACTACACTCCACGAAGGAATATACTTGGTGTCGGTCACAAACAGTCCCGGACATGGCTAGCCATAACCCAGAACGAAAGCGTGCACTAAATATACAACACGTAACCACAAAGCCCTTTCTTGCTCTAAGAGAACCCATTCATGAACGGTCACACGGAGACCCTAAAACCCCGGAATTTCAAGCGAACTTTAACTCTAAAATTTACCGATTGGGACAGCATTTGACTCCCCCTACCCCCTGTGTTGGCAAGTAAACGTGTTTCCATCCGTTTTTTTCAAAACATGGAAACGGAAACGGCTCCTTGGTTTTGCAGGCTACCCACAAACCACGCCAACACCACCAGGGAATACTACACGGTGGCTGTCTCCCCGGGTTCGTATGCGCGACAGTCTTTTCGGTTTTGGCTGCAAGTTGACACACCCTGTCGGGGATGTTAAAGCTGGAGTTAAAAAAGCGGGTGTCGCACCCGCTATTCGGGTGTGACTCGGGCACCCTCTTTATCTCCAACTTCTGGGGCTGGACCACACCGTTTGCACAGATAAATTTATTTTGCTGGCTGGTTGGGAAATACCCTCGTTGGGAAATACCCCTAAAAAAATTCCCCCCCGCCCATCCGAGGTGTGGTCACCTTACACACTGCAATCTGCAGCAGCCGTTTCCCAAATAAGGAAACGCCGGTTCCTTGAAAGTATGGAAACGGAAACGGGAAACGTTTCCGTTTACTTGCCATCATAGCCGGGTCCCCCACCCCCCCTTCCGCCCGCTGGTGAATAAGAACAGTGCCACCTCCCCGGAGGCCTTCACGGCTTGACGCCTCTCAACAAGGCAGAACGAATGGAAGTGTCAAAAATGCCGTCAAAAGACGAGCGAATCGAGAGACCCCGGCTCTGCAAATGCTGGTACCTTTCATGCGCAGACGGAGAAAGAAAGGCGCACCAACTGTGCGCCTGAAGGCGACGATCGAGACGAGCTGAAGAGGCGAAAGCACAACACGTGCGAAGAGGTGAAACGCGTGCTGCGGGTGCGGGAGTCAGAAAACACTGTGCGGGCCGAATTGTGACTCGCCTTCCAACCGAGCGCACCCAAACCTCGACGTAAGCGCTAAGCCGCCGAATTTCACCAGCCTTTGATTCCTTGAAACGCTATTTGTAGCAATGGATACTGGACCTTGGAGTCGGCGAAGAATTGACCCCCTCGGCACCCCTCTTACCCCTGCTCTGCTAGACAGTTAGAGGGGCACGAGGGGCCGGACGCCCACCGTTTTGTATTAACCAGCCCTCGTGTCCCCTTTTTTGAAAAAGGGCTCTTTACATTGTACACACCTTTCCCTGTAGCAAGGGAGTCAATCAAACTAATCAGGCTCCCAGCCCGATACCCCCATTTTACCCACCGTTTTAAAGAAATCAGCTTGGGGGAAGCCCCGAGCAAAAGCACAGAGTAAAGCTCTTGATAAGAAAACTGACGCACCACAAGAGAGTCGCATAAATTTCCTGCCCCGCCCTCACATAACCCCATCCCCAACCCCTGCGGACCCTTCCCTCTTCCCCTCAGTACTTTCAGTAGCCACTCCCGATCTCCCGCTGGCACCACATAGATGAAGCGTCGGCCGGCGCTGCGAAAGACGCAGTGAATCGCGGCCCTGCTCGTTCACTCTCATCACCTGCAAGAACTCGATCCGCTGCAGCCCACGGATGGTCGAAATAATTCTTATGTAGAAGTTCAGAACTCATACTCATGATGAGTAGAAGTAGACTGATCAACTGGACATGCTGATCCGTCTGAAGGAACGGGTTGCAGGGAGGTGCGACGTCTTTCATTGAGCTTGGCAAGGCTGATGAAAGACATGTCTTGACCTGTGATACCTTTTGCAACACCGTGAGCAGTGAGCAACGTGTATGGGTTCGGGGAAGGGAACGTCGAACACACAAAGAGACATGTGCACACGCCGCCTTCTGGGCAAAAAAGGGCAAATTGCGGCGTGCTCGAACCTCCCAGTGCCTGCCGGGAGCTTCATCTGAATTCCACTTGCTTTCGTGCGTTTTACGCAAGCTGCGGACCTGCATTTAGGGCCCCGACTTGCCACCCCCTTGCATAGAAGTGGGCATCCTACGTATACCAACCGTAAGATGCTTTCCTCCGGCAAAAAGAATGGGCAGCGGGGTGGGCATGGAGGCTGGCTCAAGCATGAGTTTACTTCAAGCCCATACAGGAAAGCTATCCTTCCCGACCCTTACAATCTGAAACTCACAAGCCGTAGTGAAAGCCGGCCCAAATCCACATGCCTTGCCAACTTGCGGTAGGGCTCCACCTGGTCCGGGCTCCTGGTAAGTTCCCCGAAGCTCCCCGAAACTCCCCGACACTTCCCCGAAACTCCCCGAAACTTCCCGATACTCAACCCGATCTTTGTGGGAAAAAGTGAGGCTGCCGGTGGGCAGGTGTACAGGTTGGTAGTTGAGTGGAGCTTCGGACGCGGCTCTCTGAGCCGTCCCGCCGTGTTCCTCCTCCTCCGATCCTCTTCCTTGGCCACCTCGACAGCTCGCAGGCGTTTCTTAACACCGTGCGAGAGAACTCGGATGCATCTACCAACTGTAGCTTGGACTCCTAGGCAGTTGTTGAGTCATACCCTGCAGCCTGCGGATTCGGAGGGCCTCAAGGCGAACCAGCAGGTGCTGGAAAACCTGCCTTTGAGTCCTTGGACCCAGGGAGGAGTCTGAACAGGACGCGTCTTGTGCATGTGCGCAGGTTCAACCATCATCTGACTCTTCTGTTTGCAGTTGCAACCTTCGGTACCACGAGTTTGCCATCCTTATGTCAAACTCTCCAATTCTCTCTTGGGTTTTGGTTTGAGCAAGAAGTATTCGCGCCCGCCATCTCCCGATGACCTGCCCACTTCTGACCACACAGCAGTCACGTGTAAACCGGGCAGACCCAGTCGTCCCCCATCTGGTCCCGAACGACGAGCACCGCTCCTTCGATGATTGGAACCATCCCGGAATTCTGAATTCGCTGTTGAAAGGAGTGTCCACTTCGGAGTCCACGTTCACTTATGTGGGGAGTTGTAGAGTACGGGAGGAACCGGAAATCTCCGGAAAGATGGTACCCGCATTCCAACTCGTCTCAGGAAAGGTCAGCCGACGACCGTATGCAGGTGGGTGGAGGCCCTGGGACTGCGAAGGCGTGACCACCCCATAAGGAGGACTCTCTATCTTGCGTTATCTCTCTGTCCCCAGTCGCCATAGCAACCTTATCCTCGGCCAAGCATCATCCTGCAACCCTGCTTTCAGGATGGCCATCGTGCCTCTCATTTTGGTTATCAACCTTACTCCTCGCCCGAATTGCCGTCTTCGACCGTAAGTGCCCCTGGTCCTGGTGGTTAGGGTTAGCATGCAAAGAGCCTGTGGCGATAATCTGCATCTGCGCTTCGTGACTCTTCGTGCTACCTCTCTTCGTCACTGGTACCTTATCTTGCACCTCTGCCAGCCGCGGAGTGCACGTCTCTGTCTTCGATGATGGCGAGTCCTTACGCCGCCGCTTCGTTGCAGCGGTCGTCCTAGTGTCGTCGCCTTCTGCGGCGTTCTCGATGGCGGTGTTGCGCGTCCCGCACTGCGTCATCCTGTGCTTCTCGCAATAGTTCACGGCGAGGCCGTCCCCTGCCGCGTGGTGTGCCTCGGCAGCAGCGCGCTACCGACGCTTGCCGATGCTTGCTCTCTGCGCATTTCACTTTGTGATGTCTCATGCACACTCTCTCGTCCTTGGTGGTGACCTGGGCACGCCTACCTCCATGCGCTGGGTCTCCGCCGCCCACTAAATTTACCCTCTGCTGCCCCTTCTTGCCGGAGGTGCCGTCTTCGAAGGTGTCCCACCAGCACGTCCGGACCTTTCCTCCCCTTACGTGGAAAATACGTTCATCCCCCAGACCTCATCATTGAAGGCGTGCCTGTTCGTCCCCAGCTGCGACTCGAGCACGAGCATCGTCTCTGTACCCGCACGACCTCTGGTGGAACGGTTTCTGCTCTCCGTGCCGCAGCGGATCCTGTCGCTACCTGTGTCAAACCGTGTCAACCTGTACCTCCCAGTGCTTCATTCTCAGCCTCTATCTTCGTCTTCGGGACCGCTCTGCGCAAGGTAGGACCGTAATAGCGTAGCCCCCTCCCCAGGCCGGCTGCATGGAAAGTGGTCGCCACAAAGGAAATACCCCGAAACTCCCCGAAATTCCCCGAAACTCCCCGATACTCCCCGATATTTTTTCGTCTGGACCAGGTGGGTAGGGCTTCCGCAAAAAACCTTCACTGAAAGTGAACTTTAACTCTACAAAATGTTCGCTCTCAAAGCATGACCAGGGGTGGGGCTAGGGGGTAAACTCGATCAACCTGGCCCAGTTTGTTCTTTGTACGATTCGAAGCTGGTTCAGTGGCCGTTCAGGGACGATGGTGTGTGTGCGAAGGACCTGTTTTATATCTTTACATGGCAGGTTCCAACGACGCCAACTTTCCTTTTTGTACTGACATGTCCACAGCGTGGTACGTTTTCCAAAGATTTTACGGCGCATTCAGAAAAACATGCGAACATCCACGGTGCAGATTCAACCACGCCTGATACCTCATGGTACTTTTGTTCAGTCAATTCTGTGTCCGTAAATGAGGAAACCTATCCTAGTTCTCGAGCCACAAAGTCAATGACTGCCAACGGCTGCACGAGATGCTGAGTAACAGTGCGATGGCTCGTTTCTCAGATTGTAAAAACAGCGAACATTTTGAGCAGTCGTCGCGGGATGGCAGCATCCCGCAGTTCAGGACCTGGGTCGGCGAGTGGTTTCCCCCCCAATCTACCCAGTCACTCACAAGTAAACAGCACGACCTGCGAGAAGACTTTTTCGTTCTTGATTGCGTGTTCTGCGGCCGCAATTTTGCTTTCTTTTTCTACTCATGGGACTGCCGTGTTGTACCTTTTTGCGAAAAGCGAAGCGTTTCCAATCCGTGATAGGGCGTCCGACCACAATGTATTTCGAAGAGCGTTGACCGATCAATGCCACCGATCGATGTGCATTGGGGTGCGCTTTGACACAGCTATCACACAACCACAAGCCCCAAACCCAACGCACCCGTGTGTCCCCTCTAGGCATCTTGTTGTCAATGACCCAGCCAGTGCTGTACTTTTTCACGTGATACATCACGTGCAGAAGTACAGTCAAAGGGGCGAACATGCATCCCTGCACTCGTCCGTCTTGTTGCTGTACGTACGTGGAGAGTGTCCCTGCCGGAGATTTCGTGAGGACCGGTCGCAAGTCTTATCACACACACGCAGCAATAAGGATTTCCGTACTTCCTCGTGAAAACTTCCCAAAACAAGCAAAATATAACGAAATACTTGAATATGTACGTCCCACGGGATCGTCGGAACACAAGAAACCCCCAGGCGATACGATACTTTGCAAATCCACACCCGGGTTTCTCCTAATTCAACCCCACTCTTTTGAATGGAGCGAATCGGGAGATAGCCATACAACATCGGCCAAAAGGTCCACCCCTCGGAACAACGAGGCTCCTGAGTGCGTTACGCCCGGTCCAGTCGGACCCGGTCGGAGACACAGGATGTGGCCGCACAGTGACAGAGTGAGAAGAGGCACCGTGTGGCCCTGGCCATGTTCCGGTTGTTCTCCCTGCCAGCCGCGGAGGTTTTTCTGCTTGCATTTGTAGGCAGGTAGTGTGGGTATGCTGACAAGATGATTGCCATAAGGCAGTATGTATTTTCTCGTCAGAGCGAGAGCAGCCACACTGTTGGAGCGCCTTGATTGGGAACGGACTGCATTTCAGGGCTTCTGTCGGAATCTGACGGAACACGTATGGTGGTGTCACTTCGGTGCTCGATGGCCGCTGCTGTCTCCTTGGCCAAGTCGCTCCAGTCGACCTGCGAATAGCACGCAGGAAATCGCCTTTGCTTTTCTGCTTTTTTTGTCTTGGAAGGGGAACGGTGTGACTCTTGGCCACGTGGAGCCGCCCGATGGAAGGCTAATGTTAATTACCCGCCGTCCACACTTTTTTGGTGCGGACGACGAGCGAGTGCCCGGCAGTGATGCGCACGGCATGCCGTGCGCATGCACACGCCGCGTGTGCGGCCGTGCGCAGTTTTTTTTGAGGCGCGCACGGCACGGCGCGCGCACGGCTAGCGTTATGTGGCGACCACAGTGTCGAACGAACAGTACCCGAGACGGATGAGTAAAAGGACACCGGCGTGCTCCAACGCCACCCAACTCCCGCAATGAATCGCGCATGCATTCATCTTATTCTCGTACACCGGCCTATCCACACTTCACAACCTCACGAGTTTAGCCATGTAGACATTGTTAAAACCGCCGCCCCTCACTCTTTGGCTACACTGCGTCAGCCGTGTGCGTGAGCCGTACGTGCGGCCGCGCACACTTTTCTGAGAAGATTCGGTGCGCACGCGTGCACACCAAGCCTAGGGCGGGAGGGGGGTGTAGCTCTGGTGACAAAGGTTTAAAACCCATTTGCACTTTGGAGTCACCCGACCCCCTTACACGCTGCACCAGGGTTACCCGCAACCCTGTTATATATGAGACGATGCCAAAACCCCCCCCCCCTTTGCACTAATAAAAATCTTTTTGACGTCACCCCATACTGGCCCCGAACCCCCGTCTGTGTGGCCCAAAACGGGTCCCAAACGGTTTTTGACGGGCTGAGTCGAGGTAAAGGGGTCTCCGAAGGTCCACGAATAGGCCCAGGTGGGCCCCGGAGCGGGCACTCAGCGCGAGGGGGAGAGCCCCCCAAAATGGGGTCATTTTCGGGCCTCGCCACTACTCAAGCTAGTCAAACACTTTCTGGCCTCCAGCGGGAAACCCAGACTTCAAAACGACAAGATCGGCTGTGTTCAGCCGTAGATAGCCACCAGCGGGTCCTCTTGAAGCCGAAGAATGCTCTCGGGGGTCACAGTTAGCCCCATGTGTGCAGCGCCAGCAGTGGGCAGGCACACGCTCAGAATGTGTGGTATGCAAGTGCACCCTGCCTAGAATCCGGCTTCACCCGCTTTTGAGAACACAGTGCTTACAAGGAAAACGCAGAATATAAGGTGGAAAAATTCAAAAGAACCAAGATGAGGACTGTGGGCCCCCCCGCCAACGCCAATCTCGGCAGCCTTTCCCCGGTTCTTTCAGAGATTGTCACCCACGACCATTCCAACAGCCCTGTACCGGGCACGTGCCCAGTCCAAACCGCTCACGATGCGTCGCCGGCTCGCCTCGTCGTCAAGGCTGTTGAAGGCTTCTGAAAGCCTACCAGAAAGGCGCTTCCAGATGTCAACGTTCTCCTCCTCTGTCATTAGGGCGAGAAAGAAACCGATCAGGTCCTCACCAGAGACCTTTTCGCAAAAGGTCCTGCTGGCTACGAGTCGTCTCTGCATGGACTGACCACGTCTCGTTTCCTCATGAAACGGCGACAACTTCTGCATTGCTCTCACCGATGACTCCACGAACTCCAGACCCGTGATCTTTGGCATTTTCCCTCTCTTAGTTTCCGTTTTCCTGGGTCAACCTGTATTCTTAATTCGTATTGCTGGTAAAGCCGGATTCTAGGCAGGGTGCACCTGCTGCACCCACTCTATTTACAAGGTGTGCCTGCCCACCGCAGGCGCTGCAGGCGGGGTGGCCAAGTAGGGCTATCTGAGACCCCTGAGAACATTCTTCGGCTTCAAGAGGACCCGCTGGTGGCTATCTACAGCGGAACACAGCCGATCTTGTCGTTGTGTAGTCTGGGTTTCCCGCTGGAGGCCAGAAGGTGTTTGACTAGCTTGAGAAGTGGCGAGGCTTTGAAAATGACCCCATTTTTGGGGCACCCCCCCTCGCACTGAGTGCCCGCTCCGGGGCCCACCTGGGCCCACCTGGGCCTATTCGTGGGCCTTCAGAGACCCCTTTACCTCGACTCAGCCCGCCAAAAACCGTTTGGGAACCGTTTTGGGCCACACAAGTGGGGTTTCGGGACCAGTATGGGGTGACATCAAAATGTTTTTTATTAGTGCAAAGGGGGGGGGGTTTGGCATCGTACCATATACTCGGAACCCCTTTGCTTGGCCCTCGGCCCGGGGGCGATTTACAACATTGCTCTCCCCAACTGATTACACCCTGGTCTGCAGAACAGACTCGCTGCCACGTCTCGCAACTGCACCACTGTACTCTGTCTCCCGGACTAGTAGAAAATCATTAGGGCTTGGCGCTTCTCGGACCTGGATCTAAGCTGGCTCATCCCCTCCTGATAGCCGTGATGGTTGATTTGCTTTGGGTTAGCATGCAAAGAATCTGTGACGATAATCTGCATCACTGTGATGGACCGAATAATAGAGTTGCAGGCAATTCCATGCAGCTCTATAGGATAGGGATGGACCCGATTGGAGCGTGATTCACTGCGAGTAAACACCGGCAAGCAATTCGAAGAGGTGGGGATGGATCGGCTTACCTGGGGCTGAGACCCGAGCACGAAGCCCGTGCTAAGAGCTAAGGTTGTGCCCTGGGTCCGGACAAGGCTCGAACTTGAAGCGAGACCAAAGGGGGTTCAGGCCATGCTTTCACACCGAGGATCCGGTGCGGAAAGTGTCGGGGGCAGCAGTGCGGAAGTGCAAAAAGAAATTTAGACGGGGAGCAGTTCGCGAGCTCGCGCTTCATCCGTGCGTGCGCATTATGGCGTGCAGCCGCGAACCGTTTATACGAACCTGGTTCGGCACCCATTGCAAGAAAAGAAAAAAACCCCCGGGTGGGCTAGTCTGACACAGAGTTGTCAACAGGAAAAAAAAAAGAAAAAAAAACACAAACAAAGGTCGCAAATCGGGGTAAATATCAGATGCCTGTAGCAAACAGATGCCTGTAAAGATCAGATGCCTGTAAAGATCAGATGCCTAGGGCGGTGTTTCGTAACCCGTGAAGTTCTTTTCTGGTGCAATGCGACGAGACTGGCGCCGAGTTTTGTCTCACAGCTGGTTTCCTTGGGCTGCACCTTGAGGGAGAGGCAGAGACAGACACAATTCACCTCAAAAAGGACCACACACCCCCACTCTCACAAGGACAACGCACAGTCACTATTTTTTACAAAATCTCAAGATCCTTTCCCGTTTTCACATTTCTTTTTTTTTGCACAAAGATGTAAAAAAGAAGTAGGTAGTTTTGGAAAACATGTGGAAAAATGCAAAGATCTTTGTGAAATCCATGACTACACACGAGGCTGAACCTCACAAAAAAGAAAAAGGTCGAAAGACACCCATGTGTCGCCAAGCCCATACGGATTCGTCAAACACAAACACTCAGAAATGCAGTGTGCTTTCGAAGGAAACTTAAAAAGGAAGTCGATGATCGTTTGGCTCGGAAGTTGCACAGTATTTAAGTATCATCTGTAGAAGATTATATAGTGCGAATACAGCCGCAACGAAAGAGCGGGTGTCTCGTAACGCAATGCTGGCTGCGTGTGTTTGCGTCGACTTTCGGTGTCTGTTCAGCATTGAGCGATAGTTGCACTCTCAGAGGCAAACACCCCTGTAAGTATGGAAGTACGAGTACGGTACCCGCAACGCGCAAGGGGGTGGGGTGGTGTTCTACCATTGAGTGTCGAGCGGCCTCTCTCACTCTGAAGACTTCTTACTAGTAACACAACCAGGGATTATGCATTACGGTTAGTGCCCACAACCACTTAAAAAAAGGGCGTCCCGAGTTTTCTAAGTGATTGCTCCGACACACTTGTCTATCCGGAATGGGATAAGTTATCCTCTGCTCTGGTAGCACGGGTGTGCCGAGCCGCCGGACAAACCAGATTCACACTAATGGCTCAAGGACCGAAATGGGATCAATGTGGCGTTGAGCACACCATTCCGAGCACGTTCTTGCAACCTCCCCGGGTATACGCAATCGTTATGAGGGTTCATGTTTATAACACGTGACGTAACATGTGATCACATGTTACGTCTTATACAGCTATAAATCATGTCACATCGTATCACCATGTGAAGTTGCTTTGTGATTTCCATAACAGGGTTGTGTACCCGAAACACGTGTCGACACTGAGTGTCCGTTGCTTAGTTTATTTGAACAAGTCCGGAAAATGTTCGCGGCGGTCTTTGCAGCAACTTAAACTAAGATCTCCCCTTTGCAAAGCTTAAACGGTTTCGGGTGGAAAACATCCGAGAATCCTAACGGCTTCCACTTTACAAACGACGCCTTCGTGGCTGTCCGCACTTAGAAACGCGGTGCACAGAAAGAACCCAGTAGATTGCAACATTGCTATTTGCGCCAAGTAGCCATTGCTACTTGCGCCAAGTAGCCAAGTAGTTCTGACTTCAAAGTTGCTGCCGCGATGGTCCAAGGGAAAATGCCATATCAAAACTGGTCCAACGGTCCTCGAGCGCTGGCAACAGAAAAATATAGTTTGTACCAATGACAAATTTGCGCATCTTACACGCACTGCCCGGGCAGCTCGCCACCTACTCAAACCGCGCAAAACAAAACAAAGCAAAACAAAGCAAACCAGACGCAATCAAGCAACTTCCATTTGTAGAACCTGCCAAAGGAAACACCATTGCGGATGGCTGGTCTGTGTGGCTGCTAGCCTCTCCTTTTCTGGGGATGGCTCTGAGTGACATGGGTCATTTCGTCTCCACCTCGTTTTTCTTAACCTCCTGGGTTTGTGTGATGAACTACTGCACCCAGTGACTGTTCTCGAAGATCGTGGCGGTCTTTTCTTACATTTTTGCACACTTCCAAGCATGCGTGAGGCAAGGTCTTGCCTAAACATTATCTCAGTTTGCAGCCCCTTTTCGGGTTTATTGTTTTCTTCACTCCCCCTCATATTCCGTGGCTCGAGCAGATAAAACACAGTCAAAGGAAACCAGGCAGCAGAAAGGTTATGCACCGACCACAGAACGCATACACGTGGGTGGGAAGAGGTGCTGGGACTGCCAAGGCGCGGCCATCTTCCAGGCCATCCCGAACCTAGCCTGACTACCTGGCGGAGATGTAGGCACTCTTTGACTTGTTTGATTTGCGCTCTCTCTCTCTCTTGTTCTCTCTCTCTCTCTCTCGCTCAGCGTAGTGTAGTTTGTATCCGCGCTCCTTTCCCTTTTATTCTCTAGTAAGTATGGTCATCGGGTCGACGGGGAGGATCGCAAATTATCATGGGCTGTCATGTGATCTGTTGTGATTCCGTGTGATTTTGTTGCATGCAAATGACTCACTAACGCAACAAGAAGAAGATTTCTGTTGATTTCTTGTGATTTAGAACGATTTCTTTCGTGATTTTTACTACGACGACGACGACGACGCGCCGATCTCGGCGACGACGGCACTGGCCTCGCCGGCCCGAACACACCGCGCCCACCCGGCCCCGCCCGGCCCTCTTCGATGGCAGGCCCTGACTCGGGCCCTTTTCTGATCCTGATTCCGACCCTCCACGGGTCGCGCAACGATCGCGCCCTCCCGCCGGCTCTTCCCGGCTACTCGCGTCCTCCGCATCGCGGCGTGCCTATCGGCGCAAATGAGAAAGCGAAGATTCCGATTCCTTTTCGGATTATGAAATAGGCAGTAACTTCCAAGAACAGTTGCAACCGACAAGAGTTGCGCCGCGCCGAAAGCGCGGAAAAGTGACCCTTCTGGCGTCACGTAGCGAAAAGCTGGCATAGTGTGGTACTCATTTTCTTGCAAATGACTCCCCACTAACGCAACAAGAAGACGATTTTTACTGATTTTTTGTGATCTAGAACGATTTTCTGTGAGGTCGTCAGCAGGCAGATGCTGTAGTGCACCTGTTTTAGCGGTTTACCTGTGGGCAGTTTTTTTAGAAAAAAGAGGACGATTTCAGCACCATGGACCCAGCCAATGTCGCAGCTGTCGCGCCTCCTGCCGCACGTTGCGGTCACGTGCAACGGTATCCAGATGAGTGTGGGGTGCATGGAATTGGCAGATCAGTTCTCCAAGCTCGAATTGTTGGGGATGGAGCTTTCTTCTGGGACTGTATTCGGTTACGACGGTGACGAGTGGGTATTGTTGGGACCCGGTATTCCCTTCTCCTGCTTTAGCCGCGTCGTATTGCAGGACCCTGTGCACCCTCGTGCAGCTTCAGCATCTACAGTTCCCGTTGTCCCCTTTCCTGCAGACGTTCTCGGTCGGAGTCTCCTCAGTGCATGTCCCCTCAGCACACGACAAGCTGTACGCGTAGCAGATTATTTTTTTGGCGCAGGAATGGGCAGACGAAGGTATCCGATAGGAATACAAAGCCTGACGCGGCACACCGCACGAGCTCTCTGCCTGCGAGAGCTGTACCTGCGAGACGCGCTCTTCTCCCGCCTTGTCGGAACGGCAGTTCTTCTGGACTGGAAACAGCTTCCACTCCTCTGAGCTGGAGCAAAAGCGGGTACCGCAGTACTGCCACTTGGACCGATGCCAAGACCGGCAAAAACATGTCGTACCCGCTCTACACAGCTACTGTGCACGTGAACGGGCGCATGGGTATTCGTTTTGTTGGGATGAGATGCTCGACCGTCATCGTCGCTTTCTGTCCATCGCTCAGCGCATCTTCGTTCACTTCGCATGTCGCCGATAGAGGCGAACATCTGCACGTAATTGGTCTACGAGGAGCTGGAGTGCAGCACCGCTGTCACCTCATTCAGAAGTCCTTAGCTGCTGGGCTGGGGTGCGGTACGGAGGTAGACAGGGGCAGCGACAGCGACCTCGCTTCAAAGCTAAAGCAGCTGTCCGGCTACATCCACGACAACGCGGCTATCACGCAGTGGCTGCGTAAAAAGTCCGTTGTTCTGCAAGGTTCCTTGTTCTGGGAGAAAGTGAGCGGCATTCGGTTCGGTGGACGGCCACTCAGCAGACGAGCAAAGGAACCAGCATCCGCAAGTAGCAGATACCGTAAACAGAAATAAGTTGGACTGGACAAAACGGTCCAACTCACCTATTTTGGGCTCTCGCGGTCCAACTTTTGTCCGGTCCAACTTTCTTCGGGGGGTCCTGTGTACTTAGTGAAATCTCGCGGCTGGCCACTGAACAGCACTCGCTTCACCTCCGTAGTTTGATAGTCGCGCTTGCGCCCGCCACCGGTGTTCTACTAACACTGCGCGGCACTGCGTAACCCGCCGTGTCCCATCAAGCACTCGCAACGAAGCACCCTGCCCATGGTCCAACCATTGGTAGCCATGGCCCTGTGGTAGGTAATCACAAGCGGAAGGATGCTTGATCGCGATCGGTTGTGGTTGTCGTGCCGAGGGCCCATTGCTTTGGTAGAGCAAACGCAAAAATGCAGAGTGTAAACGAGGTGGATCGAGGTTGGCTGACAGTGAAGGAAAAAGTATGAGCCCAGTCTACCGACAGAGTGTTTGCACTTTCTAAGCGCTCCGGTTCAGCAGACGCCTTCACTATTCCTCGTGCTGAGTTGCTGACGAAGGACGTAGTCACAGCGCCAGTCACCCGGGCAACAGTAAGCAGCCTGAACAGCTGCTTTTCTGACAACAGCCCCTTTTTCCCGCCACTGTCTTCCCGTCATCGAGTTTGACAGAATCGTCATAAAACCGCTTCGCGCCTCCTTTGGACAGCGGTCGTTGCCTGAATGCACCGTTCAAGCCGTACGCCCTTACGTAGTTCACGATCTTTTACTTGTCGCTTTCGCACCACTCCACCCCCTTCTTGCCGTGGCGAAGTGCTGCATCCTTTGCCTTGTTCTTGTCGCGCACTTCTGCTTGGATCGCCAACGCCTGCTTCTTTGTCACCGCGCCGTTTCCTGCCACGGCTTGTTCGAGTTCTTCGCATCTCTCGCGCTCGACTACCCATTTGGCAAGGGACATTTCTTATTTCACCTGATGCCCCTCGGCCCAACCCCCTGAGTGGAAACGTGCCCGGGCGGAAATATGTTGGACCGGTAACAATGTGATTTTTCTAGTGTGGTACTCATTTGCATGCAAATGACTCCCCACTAACGCAACAAGACGACGATTCTTCTTGATTTCTTGTGATTCTGATTGATTTTTGGGATTCCAAAAGTTGATTTCTGATTCTGGTTCCGACCCTCCACGGGTCGCAAAACGATCGCGCCCTCCCGCCGGCTCTTCCCGGCTACTCGCGTCCTCCGCATCGCGGCGTGCCTATCGGCGCAAGCGAGAAAGCGAGGACTCCGATTCCTTTTCGGATTACGAACTCGTGAGCAACTGCCAACAACAGTTGCAACCGACTAGAGTTGCGCCGCGCCGAAAGCGCGGAAAAAGTGACCCTTCTGGAGACACGTAGCGAAAAGCTGGCATAGTGTGGTACTCATTTGCTTGCAAATGACTCCCCACTAACGCAACAAGACGACGATTTGGATTGATTTTTTGGGATTCCAAAAGTTGACCCATGACAATTTGTGATTCCCCCCGTCGACCCGATGACCACCCCATAGTTCAGCTTTTTCACACAAGTATAAGAATGAAACAAGACTGCGCATTTCTTCCACCATCCCAACGCCCACACACCAGACCGAAGAGATCGACCGCAATCCACCAGATAGCGAAACCCATTTTGGGTTCGCCTTCAGCATAGTATTCATCGGTGACGTTGCTCCACCAAATGTCGCCACAGGCCGCAGTAGGTCTTCTTGCAGACCCCACCTTCTAATCGAACGTGTTTTCGGTCTGATTCAGATCCATTGAGGTGCAGCGGGAACCTGGTGAGATCCTGCGAACGATGTTCGCAAAAGTTCTCGCTCATCACATAGCCAGAGAACCTTTCTTAAAAAATCGCAATTGAGTCGATTGCGGTCGACCGTTTTGTATTCCCGCCTGGACTGGACCGCTCGAGACCAGAGAGAGGTTGGTATTCTTGGGGGTCCGAAGGAGTCGGGATACAGGCGTCTGCCCTGACCGTAGTTGGCGAGTTGCACTTTCAGTTTCCGCTTGCTCTTCCTTCCGACAGCAGCTAATCTTTCACTTAAGAATGCCCGAAGAAAAGCTAGTGAGCCTACATTGTTGTCAGCGTGTTGCAAATGCTGATGAAACCGATATTTTGGTCGCAGCAGTCTCCATACCCACGTGGTCGACAGGCACGACCGTCGCCTTGCACTCTAAAAAACCGGCCAGCATATAATTCCCTCCTTTCCCCATCCCATTTCCCGCCCACCCGTTTTTCCATCACCTGCGGCCCAGCGTCTGCTACACAAATGGTCAACATAGTGCAGTTCGTGTCTCGCTAATCGCTCCTCAGAGGTCCCAGAGGAGTGATGTGGAGCCCAGATGCTTTTGCTGCAGCCATGGCCCTTCCGACAAGAGGACAACTTCCGAAAGCTTCCCAAAACGCGTCCAAATCGTTAAGGTTTACCTTTTGTTTCTGTTTGTTCGGCGTTCCGCGGGTACGTGGTGAGAGTAGTTTGACCACACGCAAATGATTGCGCCCAAGCTCTGGTGCGACAGGCTATTGCGAAACGCCTACCAGTTCGAGGCTGCAGACCACCCATAAAGGACCCACTTTGCCGAAGAACCCGGGGTCGTCAGAAACCCAAAACCGGAAACCAACCACCCAGGTGGCCCTAAAACGCTCCGAAATTCCAGAAAAAAGTGGTCGGATGCTCGTTTAGGTTCGGAAGATGGCCGCAGAAAGCACAACAAGGAAGGATCACCTCCACAGTGCAATCCCTGAAGGAAATCCTTCAGGAACCGAAAAAAATAATAGGCGTGTTTGTACGTGCCGGGGGAGGATTAACCTGTTAGTGATTGATAGTGAGTGAATATGATCGTTAGGCCAATCTTCTCCCAAACACACTGCCAGCGTTCTCTTTCGTGTTTACAAAGCATTGTTACCACGAAAAACAGTCACAAAACAAGCCCGACTAGCACCAACCCTACAGCCTGTAGTACAGGTGCCCAAAAACCCTCCAGAAAGTCCCGGATGACTGCTCTAGATCGCGGTGCAGGTTGAAGAAACGGCCGGGAAATGACCCACACAGTCCTTGCTGCTGGAGGGTGGGTTTGGCAGGCCAATCATGTCGTTCACTAACATAAACAGCGTTCGACTGTCGGACCAGCCGGACAATTGCGTTGCACCAGGCTTTGCCCCAAACAGAGCTTTGCGGCCCCTCTCGGCGCAAGCTGGAAGCGAAGATTCCGATTCTTTTTCGGATTTCGATTTTGTGACTGGCAACCAGCAACGGTTGCGACACGGGTTGTCCACGACGAAAGCACGGCAAAGTGTGAACGTCATCGCTACACGCAGACGTGCCTGAAGGGGCTGCGGTCGCGGGTGGTGAAGGGTGCTTTCAGGACGGCGGTGCTGACCATCCTGGTGAAAGCCACCGCATGGACCCGCTGCTAGCGCGGCCCTACAGGATTCTCTTCTCGCCTTTGCCGACGTGTGCGAGAGGCTGGCGCGTCATAAACTGCTGGATGGCCAGCACACAGATGGATAGTCTTACTATCCATCGGTCATCATTTTTCCTTTTAGGTGAGTCAAACATAAAGCAACCGAAAATGGCGACCGACTGGCCGCTGGTGCTCCTTGTGCTCGGCATGTGCGTTGTGCCGACTTCGGCCCAGTGCCAGGAGTGCTTTGACAAGTGCGGACTGCTGTTCGATGGTCCCGAATGGGGCGAAATCTCGATTTACGACAAATTGGTGAGGTTTTTTGCTTACGACTGCGCATTCTTACAAAGCCTCAGTGCGACGTATCCGGATCTCAGGATGACGATCGTGTCGGATGCTGACCTGGGTAATATAAATTTTGACACAAAATTCGGTGTCGTGGGTGACATGATGGACAACGAGGACACGACACTCGAAATAGTGGATTTAGACAACCCGTGGGTCATGCCTCTGGCAGATAAGTTGGAAACTTTGCCGGAGGATGTCTACGATGGAATGCGTGAAACGTATCTCATCCGAGACGACGACGGTGGCGTGAAATCCCTATCGTGGCTAGGAAACTCGTTGATGCTTTTCTATCGCAAAGACCTCTTCGACATGCACAATATTGCTTACACGACTGAAACGTGGGAATCCTGGACTGAGGCAGTCAAGCTGCTGCAAGAGAAGGAGCAGGAACGCCGCAACGACTCGAACTGGAGAGCAATGGCTTTCGCTGCCGGCAATACCGATCTCAGCATGTACACCTCGTTCTTCCTTACCTTTCTCAGTGGTCATGACGGTGGCACTATCATATCAGACGACGGCGAACCGACGATCGCGAACGCTAACGCCATCAAAACCATGAACATGATGGTCGACTGGTATGCGCTTCCGATGCTTCAAAATATTTTCCAATCACACTGAAGCCGCTCCACAAGCAAATCCACAGCAGGGTGGACCCTGAGGGATCACGCACACGTCCACGTATGCATATTGCTCGCGGGTCAGGAATAGCAGATGGGAAGTTGAAATTGTGTTGTTATTGGTGTTTTGTAGTCGGCAGGATACCGTCCTTGAACCACACCACCGTTTCATTCCCTGCATACAAACTACAACAGGAAGGAAACGATAATGCACCAAAAGAGCTGGGTGTCTTCAAGTTATTCGGATATGGTGGGCAACAGCGAAGTTGCGATAGCTTTTGAGTGGAACTGGTACAGCGAGTGGGCACCCGAGGAGGTCGTAGTCTCTTCGATACCCGGTGCTACTGGGCGCTCGCTATCAGGATGCCTCATGGCCGCCATCACGAAGCACACCAGGAGGAAGGATGTCGCGTTCGACATCTTACGGCAAATTGTGAAAAACCGCCCCGCGTTCGAAACGAGTACTCGCCCGTGGAATGGCGGTTTCCGAGATGAGACGACCGAGCCCGTGCACAAGGATACCCTCAACGCAACGATGTGGCCAAAGTACTGCACAGGTCAGCCAAGGCTCTGCAAGGCATACGAGACGTACCCGGAGAAGTTTGAAGCCCCCATGATTCAACGGCTCCGTGGGTGTGGACCGTTGTTTGACCGGTGCATCAATGTGGTGGCAACAGGGTGGTTGAATCTGATGGTGGAGGAAATGCCGCCAGCACAGGTCGTCGCAACTATGAGTACACAGCTGAGAGCGGTTATGGGGATTTCAACGTCTGGCGATGAAGCTGCGGGCATCGAAGAGTGGACTGATGAACGCATTGCCCTCATTGTTGTCGCGATAGTAGCTGGCTTTTGGATATTAGTGCTGGCTTGGTTCACCCATGACAAGCTGAGTGGTCTTCGCAAGTCGAACGGTCTGCGGCTGCCTGCATCCGTCGTGTTAGGCATTGTTGTGCTCATCTTGTTCTGTATCGTTCAGGTAATCATAACTTTGGAGTGGAATACCGCAGTGCGCCGCATCTCTGAAGACTTGGGCTCTCGAGTCCAGGTGGTGCTCTTGAAGACTGCTCGACTCTCCCTCGAACGCTCTGCGGAAAACAAAATGGAAGAACAGATGGCATTGTCGCAAATGAAAAGCTTGGTCAAAGCCGACTACGTTTCTCAACTCCCTAGCATGCGTATTGATCCTCGGTCGCTCATCCTCCTCATCGACCTTGACGAGGAAACGGTTGTTGTCTCTTCAGACACGAGGAAGCAAGCGGATAAGGTCTCCATTGCTGTGCCGTATTCTGACGAAGTCACGAACTGGATGCATGCAGCATTTGACGCTGTTGGACCGTCCCTGACAGGATTCAAAACCGAACAACTGTACAGTTCTACCGTTGGCTCCGAGAAGGTGAACGTGAATCTGCAGTTGGTCTCGTTGCGAAGGGAATACAACCCAGGAGATTTCAAGAACATGAATTACGTCCTCATCTACTTCGTTCCGGAAGAGGTAGTCTACGAAGAGACAACGAAGTCGCTCAACCGTGCGGTGAACCTCTCGATTCTTCTCGCCATCGCTGGTGTTGTCCTGCTCGTGACCTTGGCAGTCATCAGCACCCTGCCGCTAATCAGGCTTGCCATGGACATGGAAGAAGTCCGCTCGATGCGCATGGACGATATTGATCTTTCACAGAACAGTCGTCTGATCGAGTTTTCGTCGTTGATCGTCGGGTTCCAAGCGATGTGCGAGATGCTGAGTGAATACAAGTCGTTCATGCCGAAGACACTGTTTAAATCGAACAGCGACTCCGACAAAGATGAGGATTCAGAGAAAGTCACCTCAACACATTCTCATCATAGCCGCAGTCGCTCGTCCGCATTTGGATCATCGAGCCGGAACCGTATGCAACTTTTGTACAAGCCCTATAATTATATTATAAGATTCACGGTTAAATTCTTTATGACAGACTCCCATTCTCCCAAACAGCGGTTCCAGCCAACTGGTATTACTTCCTTTAACTGGTTGGCAGAGCATTGGGACGCGAGCCGTCGGGCGAGGCGGCCGCGTACGCGGCGTTCTGCGCGCTGCTACGTTTCGCAAACTGCTTGGTGATCAGGCACGTGCAGTTTGGCAGGCGACTGGTTCGCCGCAGGTAGCATTTCGAGCGCAGTGTTACCGCGGACGTTTTCGGGAACCTTTGGGTTCGTTTCCGACCTGAAGCTCGCTGCCTAACCAGGGAAGCCAAACCCAGAACTTGTCGATGGGAAAAGGGGGGCGGTTGAAAGGAGACTCGACGCCCGGTCGCCGGCGCGAAGGAGACAACGGATGACCGCAGGTGCCCAGACCCTGTCCTTCTGACGACTAGAGGGCGCCACGATAAGGGCCAGAGCGAGACTACCTAAGCCCTGGTGTCAGCTCTTCAGAGCGAGGCTACCTAAGACCTGGTGTCAGCTCTTTCTCCGGCACCGCCTTCGTGGCTCACCCGGGACGTAGCGCTCTCGAACCTATGATACAGAATTCAGGCTGCCGGTATTGTAGAACGGCACCGCCTTTACGCAATCCGGCTCCTTCAGAAGCTTTTGCTGGAGTGACGGGCCATCGACTTCGTAGCCCAGTCGCTAAAGTCCTGCAAAGCCGGAAGAATGAGGCCCGACTCCAGGAGCGTACAGCAGCCTGGGGGTCTGCGGCTGCGCTGCGACGGTGTACTTTGGTAGGAACCAATTCTATGTCGTCGAACGCGATGATTGCATGCTCGAGGTGCGAAACAAGCGCGAGCAGCTGGAGCCCCGCGTTGAGTCGGCCTTCGGTCTCTATCTCCGAGAAGACCACCCTCCATTTAGCCAGGCTCAAGGGCTCCCCCCATTCGGGGTTTAGGAGACTCTTCTGCAGATCAGGGCGGCGACGCCCTGATCTTCCACAACGGGTCACTGAGCGCGTGGCCTCCGAATGGTTCCCGCCAGGATGACCCCCCACGTTGTACGGAGACCTGAAGCCGTCCTCTTCCTCCGTCTGAGTCAAGCGAAGTAACCAGCGAAGTCCTCTGGAGGTGTAGGCCGCCCTCGAGCAGGGTTCTAGTTGGCATTCCCGGTTGGTTGTGCGAGCCTCCTCCTCGAGTGTCGCACGATGGTTGTCGTGAGGGCATCCCTCTGCGCCGGGCGTCGCGGGGGCTGGGCGGGCATTGTGTTGTCGTCGTGGGGTCGGCTGTTCGTTGAGGCTCGGCGGTATGACGACGTCATGTACAAGACTGCAGAACAGTGACCCCAAGGGGTCTGGATCTCCTTGTTGGACTCCGCATTGGGAAGAGAGCGGTCCCAGCAACGCGTACCCCAGCTGGGGGGCGCCGTTTGAAATCGGTTCACAACACAATTCCAAAGTGTTTGCGAGATCGATCGATCAGAAGTACACCCCGGTCAGTCACGCCTCTGTCGCGGTACACGGGCCGGCATTGCACCCGCTTGGACGCTGCCACTGACGCTGAATTGTCCACTCCGCAGAAGGCTGTTCACCCCCAGTCCCTGATTGCTCAGTTGGAGGCAAGAACCTTGCACGCAAGATCGCACCGCAGGCGATGGGCCTGATCCCGCCAGACTGTTTCGAATGAAACGAGCCTCGCCCCGTAGAGATATAGAGATACTGCATAGCGGCTGCAACTACCTGAAGAGAGGTCCCAGACTACGTCCGCCAATGCCTCCTTGAACGACCTGGAGACGTCACGTCTAATTGCTGCGCCGAAAAGCCGGACGAGCCAGCAGCGGTGTCTTTCGGCATCTTCTTCAGTAGACCTCGCCACGGCCACGGAGGGAAAGGCAGCTCCATCAGGGCCGCTTAGCGTCGCATCATCTGACGGGACTCTGCGAGCGCAGAGACAACCCGCAAGTAGCATCATTCGCGGGCGCCGGAGGACCAGCCGCACGGCGCCCCGTCCAAGTCCTCAACGGACTCGACATCCGTCTGCAGCTCGACCCTGTCGTCAACGTCGTCTGCTGAGTAGGCTCGCCGGCACGCGCGGCGTGCCTTCCGACCCGGGCCACAGCCCACAGGCCACGGTACAGCGTAGACTTGCAACAACTTCTTCGACTGCTCCTCGAACAAGTGTCTCCCTGGATACTCGTGCGCATGCACGGATCCTGTCTATGATGCCCCTGGCACGTGCAAGAGGACACCTGTAGCGACCTCTTGCAAGGAAGATGCGGACTGTTCGTCGACCGAGTGGTGCAAGTGGCCGGCATTGTCGGTGGCTGCTCTGAGGATGGTCTCGAACATCCGTTAAAGGGTACAGATGCCGGCTCGCCACCTCGTCGAACGTGGAGGGGGTTGCCCCCTGTCGATGTCCATCCTGTCCCGCCTGCTGCCGACGACGGCTTCCCGGTAGGCGGGAAGGAGCATCACAGCCGGTGTCTGCCTTGTAGTGCGGCAGATGCACACCGGCGCTGGCGATCTCTACGACCTTGCAGCCGCCGAGACCGACTCTGTACTGGCCGGTGCCGCCTCGGCAATGACAGCAGAATTGTGTTGCTTGCGCTGTGAAGACACCAGCCGCTGAATGAACGGACACGCGGCCGTAAGTTCCCCCGCCTGGGGCGGATGGTGCGGCACTCCTAATTTCACTTTTCAGTTCGATTACGCTCGAGTGTACACCGGGCTCGATCTACCGGGCAGTTTAGTGGCGACGACAGGTGGGACGCCGCTGTGTATCCGTGCGAGAATGTTGGCGCGGATGCTGAAGACGATCGGGGAGGCGCTTGAGCGGAAAGGGGTGGGGCCGCTTCTGCCGGGTAGAAAACTGGAGAAGATAGGTTCATTGAGAACGGTAGGGGCCCAACCATGCCTCACGGGCTACGAGATGAGGCCAATTTTCCGCGGCGGTGAGGAGACGATGGGAGTTTTGGAGACGCAGCTGAAGGCGAGCCGGCATGCGTTCACCGGCGAGGCGTGGGGGATGGACCTTTTCCCGACGTACGGAAGAGAGAGGGCGGAGCGTGCAGCGATGGACGGCCTTCGACGACGCTACGGAGAAGAAGAAGGGCAAGAAGTCGGCTGTCGTCGGAGGGGATCCGTGGCTCGTGCCGGAAGGGATTCCCCGACACGAAAAGTAGGGAGAACGGGTGTGCCCCGGGCACCAAAAAGGGAAGTGCGACGTATGCAAGCGCCGGGGCAAGTCGGTGGCGTGGTGCTGCCAGGCCCATCACAGGGAGGGTGATGGCCTAGCCGTAAAAATGTGTGCCGAGCACCGGATGACGCAGTGCGCCACGGGTAAGACGACAGCGGAGTGCTGTCGCAACAGGGTGTTTATTAAGATTTGGCCTAACCCGTAACATGTAACAAGTGCGGGTGGTGGTGGGGGGGGGGGGGACCCCCCCCCCTTGCATGGCTGGCAGGTCACCCGGTGTCAAGCGACCGACTCCGCAACTGCCGCTGGCCAGGTCAGGCTGGCACGAAGGAGTTACGGAGGGCGGCAGCTTGGGCAATGCCGACTTTGCGGAGGCATTCAACGGACGACGATCTGTCGCAGTGGACACAAGGAGCTGAGCCCTGCGCTCCTTCCCAAAAACGCCAAGCAGCTCCTTTCGCTTCGCTGCGAGGTTATCCTTACCCTAATCTTGGCATCCGCGGAGTGCCCGTCCCGCGAGCGCTGTTCCAGAAACGGGCTAAAAAAACAAGAGTCGAGGGCCGAGGAAACCTTTCGGTATTTAGTATGTACACTAAAACAAGGATTAATCATCTCTGCTCTCGGTAGCTATTTATTCCCGCAGGGAGCCTGAGATACAGTAAATACACAACAACAAACATGACGGATGCCGCCTTCTTCATTGAAGCTGTTGCAGACGGCACGTTTGGAGAGTGCGTTGAATGGAGTGAGGAAAGGGTGCTTGCTCGTATCCGCGACTTGCGTGGTTCGCAAACACAGGACGCGCAAGCCTTTCAGGCTGAGCTTGCTGCCGCAAGCAACCCATACTTGGGAATTAGCTCCAACAATGAAGGAGTGAAATTCTGTGTGTGGCACGACAAAGGAGTTACGGAGGACGGCAGCTTGGGCAATGCCGACGTTGCGGAGGCATTCAACGGACGACGATCTGCCGCAGTGGACACAAGGAAGGATGGGATAAGCACTCGCGTGGTGTACCAGCAAGCTGCCACAGCACGTGCAGTGGACCGGAGAGGTCTTCACGGAACAGGAGGGGGATTTCCACTTTGGCATACCAAATCATCAAAAGGCCGGTTGTTCCTTCATGCGAAGCCTTCGTGAGTGCCTACTTCCGTGCGCGTTTTGGTGCCGGTTCGTGCATGCTGTCAAGCAGGCGGGCAGAAACCTTTGCTGCTGGCTTCAAGCGCACGGGTAACGGCAGTTTAGCCCCCGGCTCCGATGGTCGAGATGGGACCTGGCGCTCTACACTTGCCTCCGTGGATGTTGAACTGGAAGCTGAAGATGTCGTCGAGCCAGAAGAGGAGGACCGTGAAGAGGAGGACGACTGCGACGACACCGAAGATGAAGGCAGTGATGCATTCGGTGAATCCGAAGACTCGGATGCATTCGCGAAGGACATCGCCGACCACGTTTCGTTCCCTGACCACGGCGCGAAAGACGGTACAACGCTACACCCCGAGTACTCAGTGCGCATATCCCCGTTAACCTGCTCGAATGCGTCGGCTCTATCCGTCTTCTTCTTTCCACCAGTCTTCCCCCCATGACGACGATTCTTCCGAGAGTGCCATATCTTGGCGCCGAGAGTGCAGGTTTCGCTTACTTCTTCATCGGTCATTCCTAGAATGAGTTCGTTGCTCAGAGTCTCCACCACCAAATGGGGCCGATTGCAACCCACGCGTTGTTTGGCCTTGCTGAAAAACGACTCAGCTACGTTGCTGTTGTAGCGACTATGTGTGTGGACCAGCGCCAACACGTCAATGGCTCTCTGGTTGCCTTGTTCTTTTAGGGTTGCGAATACTCCGGTCCAGGCGTTCCACCCCAAGTCCTTGAACTGAACGGCAAGAATTTTTATGTCTTGCCAGTCCTTCTGTACGGAGCTCGCTTCAAACCTCCCGACGAAAGCAGCCAAATAGGCGTACTCTTCGTTACCGTACGCCTTCAAGTCGGCTCCGGAGAGCACCTGCATTTTTTGTACGTCAAGAATGAGAGAGAGAGCTACGGCGTGGTCATCCTTCTTTATCTTTTCCTCGACGGCTTCGAGCGCCTTCGCGACCTTCGCCAAGCGACGTTTGTTTTCGTTGCCATCGGTCATCCCTTCGATGGCCATACGAGCTCGGCTCAACCGAAACTGCAAATGCAGAACGGTGGGCTCTTGATGCTGCGAGGCCAGCGAGATATTGCGCAACATCCTTAGTACAGGGTACCACTGCTGGAACTGCTGAGCCCTGCGCTCCTTCCCAAAAACGCCAAGCAGCTCCTTTCGCTTCGCTGCGAGGTTATCCTTACCCTTCTTGGCATCCGCGGAGTGCCAGTCCCGCGAGCGCTGTTCCAGAAACATCTTCCAGAGTGGCCACAATGCAGCGGCCTTCTCCCACAGACGAAAGGTTTTTGGCAACCACCGAATAGAGCAATGGAGGGATGGTTTGGGACCCGCAGCAAAGCCTTGCAGCTTAGCGAAACGCCTGAGTCGGCGATAAAGCTTTCCGGACGTTCGCAAGTTCGCCTCCATCGTAAGAATTGCTTCCGTGATTTCTTCAACAACGGATGAATCGAAGGCTCGCTCAAGTTCGGTCTCCAGTCGGTGCGAAAAGTCCGGAACACGGGCACACTGAGGGTTGAAATCTTTCTTCAACAAACCGTATACCCCTGTGATGTGCCCCGCTAGATTCGATCCCGAATCACTGCAGGTTGCCGTTATCTGCTGTGCCGCAACGCCGAAATCTGCAAGCATCGCACGAGACTTCAAGAAGATGGTGTTGCCATCTGTATCGTCGGAAGCCTCGAACCCCACGAGTCCCAAGGCAGTTTCTTTAACTGCGCACAACGATGAGACGAAGTAGCGTAGGATAACTACATACACCTCCATCTGCATTGCGTGCTTCAGTGTCGTTCCGTCCAAGATCAGCACAAAGGAGCTCGATACACTTAGTTCCTTGGCGATGCGCACTTGTGCGATGGAAGCCCAGGTGCCCACCATTTCCGAGACGTGTGAAGTGGTGTTGTACTTCTTGGGTATATCAATACCCCGCAATCGGTCGGCTCTTATCTGCCGCACGGAACTTCTGTGAGACACTCCTTCCGTTGAATGCCTCCGCAAAGTCGGCATTGCCCAAGCTGCCGCCCTCCGTAACTCCTTTGTCGTGCCAGCCTGACCTGGCCAGCGGCAGTTGGGGAGTCGGTCGCTTGACACCGGGTGACCTGCCAGCCATGCAGGAGGGGGGGGGGGGTCCCCCCCCCCCCCCACCACCACCCGCACACCCTGACCGCGATCCGTAACATGTAACAGCCCTTAATAAGCACCCTGTGTCGCAACCATCACCACCGATGTCTCGACCATGAGATGCCGACGTGCGACAGCTGTAAGAAACACGCCGAGACCCGGGCACTGCTGCAGGAAAGGGCACCACCGGGCGGCCGTGACGAGAGATGAAGAAACAACAACGAAGAAGAGGAAGGCGGAGCCGGAGGGCCCCGCGCCAGCGCCGAGACAGGCGAAGCGAGAGAACGTGGTGCTCGTTCTGCCGGAAGCAGCGGAAGGCGAGCGAGAGCCCGCAACATCAACACCGACGTCAGCAGCGAAGGGCGGGAAGACGGCACCAACGCCAGCGAAGAAGCGGCAATCGGACTCCGCGGCGGAGCCGGTACCGAAAAGGTGCAAAGGACGGGTTGATGTGCCACGACCATCGCCCAGGCGCCGAGAAGAAGCAGAAATCGACGCGCAACCGATGAACCTCGAAGAGCAATCGAAGAAGAAGCGAAGCACCAAACGCGCACCTGAGCGCGACGATCAAGACGAGCTAAAGAGCCGAAAGCATGACACTTCACGTGCGAAGGGATAACCGCGCCGTCGGCGATGCAGATTATCGCTACAGATTCTTTGCATTCTAACCCAAACGATTGTGCTCGATTACAGTCGATCACAGACGATCAGCCTCGACCAGGCTCGATCAGGCTCGATTATGTTGATTACTCTTATGGTGATATAGCTCAAGAATGCATCTGTTTCTGTTAAGCGGGCAGGGACGCCCTCATCCAGCAAGCCTTCCGCCGTGGCTTCCAAGGGCACGACACAAAGAAAAGAGTTGTATGTGAACTCTAGAACTGGGATGAAGGGAAGAAAGTGGCAACCCTGTACTCCGGGGTTGTGGAAGATTGCTCCGTCCACCTCTATTTCGCAAAAGTTCAAGCTCACAACGATCTCCCCTCTCTCTTCCAAGAACAAGAGCAAGATGTTGAAGCGACTCAGGCACTCGAAGCAGCAGAAGGGTACGACGAGCCCCGCTCGCTCGCGCGACGTTCGCAGGCTGGTTCAGGAGCACCCCGAGCGACGGCCAGCGCCCACCAATTCCCACCACTCCGATAGCTCCCGTCCCTCAGTGCTGAAGCGGCCACGGGCGAGAAAGAGTGCTGTACTCCAGTCAGTCTCCCAGCGCAAAGCCACCTGTCTTCGCCTTCTCAATCGTCTCTCGCGCCACTTGTAGTTCGTCTCCGAACACCACTGGAGTTTGTCGGGCTCCCTTGCAGCATCTCTTTGCCCGCACTGCGGCGGTGTTTCTCTTGAGGATACCACAGACCCCCTCGGTCAAAATCGGCCCAAGCGGGCTGCCAGGCTTCGGTCATCCTGCGCGTCCGGCGTCGGGCTATTTTTCTGGTTTTCCAGTGTGTGGGTGACCATTTGTACTTAGAGAATTTCCGAAAACCTGCAAAGTGTCGCCAATTTCTTTCCTCGTGAAACTGATTCTTGAGCTTGAAAACGTGCAAACCTGCAGATTCGCGCTCCAAAAGTGCTAACCATGGGTCTAAAAATTCACTGAAAATCCCTGTTACATCAATGTAATGGGCCAAATTTGACGGAAAACCTCTGTTACATCAATGAAACAGGATTTGATGTAGCAGGGGTTTTCAGTGAATACTGGCCCATTACATTGACATAACAGTGGTTTTCCGTCAAATTTGGCCCACTACATTGATGTAACAGGGGGTTTCCGTCAAATTGGGCCCATTACATTGATGTAACAGGGGGGTTCCGTCAGATTTAGCCCATTACATTGATGTAACAGTGGTTTTCCGTCAGATTTGGCCCATTACATTGATGTAGCAGCGTTCGGCGTCGCCGTATTTAGACCCATGGGTCCCACTCACCGCCAAATACCAAGAACGCAACAGCAAGCGGCGCTTTAGCCGCACGAGTGGCGCATTGGTGAGGGCGTGGACCGCAACGCAACGTTGCGACTGCTGGAAGTAGGGCGCGGGAAAGGGGAGGCTCGGGAAGAGCGCGGAGCGACTGCCGTCAACCTTAGCGCGTATGAACGAGGTGTGCTCAGGCACATCATGGCGGATGCAGTGCTGCCGCAGACGCGGTTGCACCAACGGAAGATGCAACCGAGCGCAACGTGCAAGTACTGCGGAAAGGAAGACGAGGACCACCTACACATGTGGTGGCGATGTGGAGAGTGGGACGCCATACGAACGACGTATGCGGAAACCGCGCTAGAATGGCAGGAATGGCCGAAGTGTATGTCCGTTTGCGGGATCAAACCGAAGAGAGAGAGAGGAGGTGAAGGAGCAGGGGCATGGGTCTGCAGGGGCTTGACGCGCCAACTTGTCAACAGTGTGCAGGGCATGATGGTCCAGATCACCCTGGAGAGGCAGAGGAGGGACAAGAAGCCGGTGCAGCGGGAAAACGACGGACGTGGGCTTGCATATCCTTGGGAGTGGGCGCCGCAGGAGACGGAAGTGATCCAGAATTCACTGGCGGACTACATGCCCAGAAACTGGAAGCATGGAAGGGCGCTATACTTAGCGCTGGCGCATTGGCTGGCGAGTCTGCGTTGGGCCAAGAGCGAGGAAGAGATGGCGGTGACGTTCATAGAACTCGCCGTTGACTTTGAAGTCGAATCCGGAATGGACCTGCCGCGACGCGGACAGAAGGCGGTTGGGCCGGAAGACGCAGAGGACGGAGAGGAGGACGCAGGCCAGAAAGGGGAAGCGCATGGAGGAGCTGCGCTCGCGGGAAAAATGAGGACGCTGTTGGGGATGCTCAAGACGCTCCAAGGAACCCACGATGGGGAGCTTTTGCCGGCAAGAAAGAAATCAATAGGTTGGCTGCGGCGGCTCGGCGCGTCAGGACGGTGGACGGAGGGTCTGGAGAGGCGCTGTATCCTGGGCAGAGATACCCTGCAAGCGCTGCGAGGGCTCGAGGTGTCGGCAGGAGAGTACACGAAGGCAGAACACGGAAAGGTACAAGCAGAGCGCAGGGAAGACGGGGAGAGACTAGGAAAATTCGATTTCAAAAAGTGGTACCCATCGGACGAGGAAAGGGGGCGACGGGCCCAGAAGTGGTTCACCTTAGCGGAACAGGAGAATCAGGCGGGACGAGGAGGGAGGAGCTCGAAGAGGAACACCGCCCAGGGCAAGGAAGTGTCACGAGGTGCGCCGGAGGCAGAGGGCGCGAACCAGGATACGAAGGCGGAACAGCGCGCACGAGGACGACCGGCTCTGAAGAGGCCCGCGCCGCAAGCGACGCGGGCAGCACGGAGTGCCAAGCAACGTAAGAAGGAAGACGAGGAGATCCAGACAGCACAGCAGGACGCCCGAGCTGAGGCGGCCGACGGACCACAGAGGCGAAAGGCAGAACAGGAAAGGCAGGCGCGGTCGGTACGAGAAGCGGCAATCGCGGATAAGGCAACGAGTACAGAGCAGCCGTCGCGCAGAAAAGCAGTAAAGCGACCCGCGTCGCAGGTGGCACAAAACGTAGGAGCCCGTGCGGCAGGGAGTGGAGACGAGGTGATGCAAGACGAAGGGGAAGCGTGAAGCCCCCAGCCCGGACGGATCAACAAGACGCAAGACCAGGCGACCAAAAGAAGGAGGGGGACGCGACCCAGAGACCCGGGCTAAGTAGCTTGGAACTAGTGTGATGGACCTTTCTTCGGAGGGGCTCACGCACTCAAAGATCGACTTATACGCACGAGTGGCGCAAAGCGACGGGGGTCTTCTCCAAGTCAGCAAGCACGCGAGAGGAGACGGTTCTGTCCTGTGGCAGGATGGTACACCGCATTTGCCGAAGTCCGAAAGCGGCCAGTCGAGCACGAACGCACCCTGGATCAGACCATTAAACGAAGTTAGCGCACAAGTTCTGATACGTTCTTTCTCAAACTTTTCACAACACAGCCAAAAAGACGTTCTTTCTCAAACTTGTCACAACACAGCCAAAAAAGCCTTCAACCATCACAGAATCCGATAACCTTACGCAGCATTCTAGGGTCACCGTCACGAAGCAGCATTTGCAAGTGGGCGAAGCGGCGATCAATCAACCACGCGGCACGCTCCTTGCCGTCCGCTTGCTGCTTGATGAGAAGGATCTAGCTGTGAAATCGTTTGAAACCTTGCTGGCTGCCATCGAACGCAGCATCGGGAACGGGGTTCTGCATTCCTTCAACACCACCGTAGCGGAGGAGCTCGTAGTCACCTGGGGCGTGGCTGGCAGTCCGATGGGCGTTAGGACCACACAAGAGAGAGCCGCGCATGCTGCGCTTGGGATCAAACACCTCATGTCTGCAGAGAAGATGCCAGTGACGATGGCAGCCATCTCCGCAAGGTTTAGTGCAGGCAACGTTGGGAGTAAGAGAACCCGTGGCTTCGCTGTGTTCGGAGCACCGATCCGGTTGCTTCCGACCATGATGCTGGCCAGCAAATGCATCAGCCAGACGATGTCAGCCACGGCAATTGTGGTGAACAGTGAAATGTCGAAGATACAAGGGTTCAGCTTCAATCTGGTTGACTCCATCATAGGCAAGAATGGCACCTCCGTCTTCTACGAGCTCTTTGGAAAGAATCAGGTCACCGAGCAGGAATGGATGTACCAACTACAGGAGGTGGCACAACAAGCCAGTCGCACGTTCGAGACTTATTTGGGCGAGTTACTGTCGAAGACTGAGGCAGACATGTCAGCCGTATCCAAAATTGCCGCCGTGTCATCCGATACGGTTTCCGAGCAAATTAATGTCATACAAAAAATTCGGCTGTTGCTCGACCCGTTGCGGATGCTCCAAGACATTCCAATTTGCAGTCTGATTGAAAGACGAAGCGCTGCCCTTGTCGCAGAAAACGCTTACTGATGTTCGCAGGTTGCCATTATTGCTATCCTTATGCTTCGTTGTTGCTGTTTTCGTCCCACGGTTGTCTGACCAATTTTCGTGAAACGTTCGAGTTGTGGGTAAATTTCTACAGGAATCATTGGCGAGAACGGCCAGACTCGCATCTTTCCCGTTTTCACATTTTTTCGAAAAAGCAAAACAGTTCCCACAATTTATACTTGGGCACCACCTGGTCCGGGTCCTGGTAAGTTCCCCGAAACTCCCCGACACTTCCCCGAAACTCCCCGAAGCTCCCCGCAACTCCCCGAAACTCCCCGATACTCAGCCCGATTTTTGTGGGAAAAAGTGGGGCTGCCGGTGGGTGGGCAGGTGTACAGGTTGGGAGTTGAGTGGACAGATGGGTGGATGGTGGTGGGCAGGTGGTTGGATGGGTGAACAGGTGGGTAGTTGGGTAGACGGGTGCGCGCTTCCGTCTCTTTGCCGCCGACTCCGCACATCGGCATATCGTGCTGCAGGCAGGCATCCGCGGTGTGCAGCATTCCGCGATCGTCTTGCACGTCCCGCACTGCGTCATCCTGTGCTTCTCGCATTACTTCACGGCGAGGCCGTCCCCTGTCGCGTGGTGTGCCTCGGCAGCAGCGCGCTACCGACGCTTGCCGATGCTTGCACTCTTCGCATTTCGCTTTGTGATGTCTCGTGCACACTCTCTCGTCGCACTGGGTCTCCGCCGCCCACTAAATTTACCCTCTTCTGCCCCTTCTTGCCGGAGGTGCCGTCTTCGAAGGCGTCCCACCAGCACGTCCGCCCATACGTGGAAAATACGTCCATCCCCCAGACCTCATCATTGAAGGCGTGCCTGTTCGTCCCCAGCTGCGACTCGAGCACGAGCATTGTCTCTGTACCCGCACGACCTCTGGTGGAACAGTTCCTGCTCTCCTTGCCGCAGCGGATCCTGTCGCTACCTGTGTCAAACCGTGTCAACCTGTACCTCCCGTCTGTCCTTCCTTCTCAGCCTCTATCCTTCGTCTTCGGGGCATAGCCAAACACGGGACCGCTCTGCGCAAGGTAGGGCCATAATAGCGTAGCCTCCTCCCCGCCTTCGCCAAGGCCGGCTGCAGGGAAAGTGGTCGCCACAAAGGAAATACCCCGAAACTCCCCGAATCTCCCCGAAAGTCCCCGATACTCCCCGATATTTTTGTCTGGACCAGGTGGCTGGGCATCCCCGGATGAACAACTTTGCAAGAAGTCCGGCGTACATGCATGTAAACTCAATAGTCGACCGCTGCTCTGCCTTGTTCAATCACCACATATAGCATGTCTCTATCCACCACACAGCATGTCGCTATCCACCACACAGCACGTGAGGCACTAATCCAGACTCCTCATGTTAGCGGAAGCGCAGCATCGGGAAAATGGGCAGGTGGTTGGTTGCTACTTATCCTTCCTCCACACGACACTGTCCCTGTCTGGAGCCAATCGCAGCACGAACGCACAACAAGAAGAGAATATTATCACCACTTTACGCGAGTCGCCCCGCCGCAAGTTTAGCTGATGTTGGTAGGGGGGTCGAATAATAACACCTGTGTTATTTTTCGATTTGTCGAGTACTAAAAAAAGGTCCGGGTAGCCGGACAGCAGCTAGTGGTAGTGTTTTAGGCAACCAGACGTGTGTCAAATAACTGTTATTATACAACGCCCCCCCCCGGAAATGGACGAAAAAATGGGGTCCTGGAGATCGGTGTTTTTTCTCTCTGCATCCAGGAGGGGGTCAGATTTTGATCGCTGGGCTAGCTGGCAGCTTGCCCATAATCGTGCATCCCAGAACTACTCGAAAACCAAAAGAATTCCAAAAAGACCTCGAAAATAATTTCCGGACGGCTGCTTTTCACAGAAACAGGGGATTAGTTTCCGTTGCAGATGTAGACCGACGGTCTAAATCTGCAAACCGGACTTGGCCGGGGGGGGAAAAAAAAAAAGTTCAAAAAACGGTGTTCAAAGTAAATATAGGCGGGGGGTGTGGTGTTTGTAGCAGTGTGCTGGTGCTGGGAGGCTGCTGAGCCTCCGCTGCTGAGACCCAGCCGCTGCCGTTCAATTGTGTTCAGCTTCCACACGAGCTAAGAGTGGCCCACACATGATAAAGGGGCGGCAGAATTATTTTTGCCCAAATTTCCGTCGCGCCTTCGGCGCGATGTTGCTAAAAAGAACACTTTGTCATTTGGGAAAAGTGCCTTAGGGGACTAGTCCCAATGTGAAATGTGCCCTTAGGGGACTAGTCCCTATTTTGCATTACAATTCCTGGTAAGAATTTGCAAAAAAGTTGCTAAGTGCATTTCCCAGTACTTCCCAATGAAAATGTGCCCTTAGGGGACTAGTCCCCTAAGGGCAAACAATTTCATTGGACTTTTTGCCAGGGAAGTGTACTTAGCAAAATTTTAGCAAATTTTCGAAAATTTTCAGATTTTTCGGATTTTTTGTATTTTGGCCCATTTTTGGCCGATTTTGCCAGATTTTGGCAGATTTTGGCCATTTTCGGCCATTTTGGCCGATTTTTCCACATTTTGGCCATTTTTGCCGATTTTTGCCCATTTTTTCACATTTTGGCCATTCTTGCCGATATTTGCCGATTTTTCCAGATTTTGGCCATTTTTCCACAGTTTGGCCATTTTTGCCGATTTTGGCCGATTTTTCCAGAAATTGGCCATTTTTGCCGATTTTTCCAGATTTTGGCCAATTTTGCCGATTTTTTCCAGATTGTCCAGATTTTGACCATTTTTGGCCATTTTTGGCCATTTTTGGCCATTTTTGGCCATTTTTGCCGATTTTCCCAGATTTTGGCCAATTTTGCGGATTTTTCCGGATTTTTCCAGATTTTGGCCATATTCTGCCGATTTCTCCAGATTTTGACCATTTTTGGCCATTTTGCCGATTTTTCCAGATTTTCCAGATTTTGACCATTCTTGGCCATTTTTGGCCATTTTTGCCGATTTTTCCAGATTTTGGCCATTTTTGGCCAATTTTGCCGAATTTGGAAAAATCGGCAAAAATGGCCAAAATCTGAAAAAATCGGCAAGACTGGCCAAAATCTGGAAAAATCGGCCAAAATCGGCAAAAATGGCCAAAATCTGGAAAAATCGGCCGAAATCGGCAAAAATGGCCAAAAATGGCCAAAATCGGCCAAAATCGGCAAAAATGGCCAAACTGTGGAAAAATGGCCAAAATCTGGAAAAATCGGCAAATATCGGCAAAAATGGCCAAAATGTGAAAAAATGGGCAAAAATCGGCAAAAATGGCCAAAATGTGGAAAAATCGGCAAAAATGGCCAAAATCTGGAAAAATCGGCAAAACTGGGCAAAAATGGCCAAAATCTGCCAAAATCTGCAAAAATCTGGAAAAATGAAAATTTCCAAAATTTGCTCAAAATCTGCTAAGGGCAGACTATTTTTTTTTTTTTGATCCGCGTTTTTGATCCGCGTTGGCGATTGTTGTCTGGAACTACGACCTCAGACTGCACGTCTTAACAGTTCCGTCGGAGTATCCGAGGCACAAAGGCACGCTTGTGACATACGAAGTCTCCGAGCCATGTGCGACATACGTCATTGGCGCTTGCCACAATCACTTTTACGTCATAGAAACAGATGACGTTGCGCATACTCTGAATGGTTTGCGCGAGAAAGGGCTCATTTCCCTTGAGCGCGTGTTGAAAGGGGGCTCGCTCTTCCAATACAGCAACGAAGACATGTTTGGTCTTCAAACGAACCAAGAAAACGTGGCTGGCAATAGTTGATTTGATTTGATTTCATCCTGGACTTTGGGGGTTCCTACTTTGTTTCTCCTCGCCTCCTGACGATTCGCGGCTATTCCAGGCGTTGCCTCATCGTACCAGTACGTGAAGCTATGTTTCCCCCCTTTTATCAGCAGCATAGCAACACTCTGCGTGTGCAGGTGTGCTATGCATCCAATTACGGCACACCTCCAAGTTGAGCTTCGCAGAAAATTGCGGCCCGGGAATGTCGGCATGTCCAGCCCTACGAATTGCCAATTCCACGTGCAAGTTCGAAGTTTTGTCCGAGCTCAATAACTACTGAAGTATGCAGGTCGTCCCATGGGAAACGGCTCTAGGAAACAAGTGTTAGCACGTTGCACCAACTACCAAACTAAGGTTCGTAGAAAATGGTTGGTGGGTTGCCACATCTTTTTTAAGGTTGTCCCGTCAAGGAAACAAAGATTTGCAGGTTGTCCCATCTCGAAAAACAATGGTTGAAGGTTGCCCCACCTCGAACGATTAGGTTTGCAGCGTGCCCCACCTCGGATAGTGAGTGTCCCACCGCAGCAAATTCTTCGCCGGCCACCTACTCCCGCATGGGGAGAAAAAGGGGTCTCCACGCCAGTCAGCAGAGGAATCCTGGTGTGTATTTGTTATGCCCTACGTATAAAGCTTGTATTCGCGGTGGGACAACCTCTAAAAGTTTGTTTTCGAGGTGGGACAACCTCTAAAAGTTTGTTTTCGAGGTGGGACAACCTCTAAAAGCTTGCTTTCGAGGTGGGACAACCTCTAAAAGCTTGTTTTCGAGGTGGGACAACCTCTAAAAGTTTGTTTTCGAGGTGGGACAACCTCTAAAGGTTTGTTTTCGAAGTGGGACAACCTCTAAAAGCTTGTTTTCGAGGTGGGACAACCTCTAAAAGTTTGTTTTCGAAGTGGGACAACCTCTAAAAGCTTGTTTTCGAAGTGGGACAACCTCTAAAAGCTTGTTTTCGTGGTGGGACAACCTCTAAAAGCTTGTTTTCGAGGTGGGACAACCTCTAAAAGTTTGTTTTCGAAGTGGGACAACCTCTAAAAGCTTGTTTTCGAAGTGGGACAACCTCTAAAAGCTTGTTTTCGTGGTGGGACAACCTCTAAAAGCTTGTTTTCGAGGTGGGACAACCTCTAAAAGCTTGTTTTCGAAGTGGGACAACCTCTAAAAGTTTGTTTTCGAGGTGGGACAACCTCTAAAAGCTTGTTTTCGAGGTGGGACAACCTCTAAAAGCTTGTTTTCGAAGTGGGACAACCTCTAAAAGCTTGTTTTCGTGGTGGGACAACCTCTAAAAGCTTGTTTTCGAGGTGGGACAACCTCTAAAAGTTTGTTTTCGAAGTGGGACAACCTCTAAAAGCTTGTTTTCGAAGTGGGACAACCTCTAAAAGCTTGTTTTCGTGGGACAACCTCTAAAAGGTTTTCGAGGTGGGACAACCTCTAAAAGCTTGTTTTCGAGGTGGGACAACCTCTAAAAGCTTGTTTTCGAAGTGGGACAACCTCTAAAAGTTTGTTTTCGAGGTGGGACAACCTCTAAAAGCTTGCTTTCGAGGTGGGACAACCTCTTAAAGCTTGTTTTCGAGGTGGGACAACCTCTTAAAGCTTGCTTTCGAGGTGGGACAACCTCTAAAAGTTTGTTTTCGAGGTGGGACAACCTCTAAAAGTTTGTTTTCGAGGTGGGAGAACCTCTAAAGGTTTGTTTTCGAAGTGGGACAACCTCTAAAACCTTGTTTTCGAGATGGGACAACCTCTAAATCCTACCTATCCAATGTTGGGACGTTGTTACCGCACGTCCAAGGCCAAGGTTCGGAGGTTGTCCCCACTGAAAAACAGACGTATGCAGGTTGTCCGGCTTCAAAAGTGTTCGCTTGGAGGCCCCCCCGCCTCAAACAGGCTACGTGGTTGTGACGAAGACGCACTATAGAGAGCGACACGCCAGGCCCGACCCACAGTACAGTGAATGTTTACCGACCCCCCCCCCCCCTTTTCTGAAAAATCGGTAAACAGTGTTTACCAAAATGTTTTTTACACCTTCCCCTAGCACGCGGAAAATTTTGGGAAACCGTGGAAAAAAAAATAGTTGAAAAAAAAAATATTTTTTTCTTTTTTGCTGTGGAAGGGTACAACAGGGTGCCATGGGACTCCAGATGGTCACTTAGCAGGAGTGTGTGGAGAGATGTTTCTCTTGGGATGATGCAGGCCATGGACTCCATGCAGTACCGGGAGGTTCGGTACGTTGTGAAGCAAAAGTTCCCGTAGCGAACACCTGTCAACGCCTTCGACCTGTGAAAAAGAGCCAAGCCCGCGTGAAGCCGCTGCAAATGGGTGAAACGAAGAATTTGACAGGGCCCTCCTGGTCGATGAAAAAGGGCATCCGTTCTATCAGGAAGTGGCCAAGACCCTTCGCAAACTTGATGGGCTCCCACTTTCTGTGCAGCTGTTGCAGTAGTATGAGGGCACCAACAAGGTGATTGCCCAGCGCCGTACCGCCGACATCCCCCGGTGCACCCTTCATAACCTGCAAGAACAAGAAAGTAGCCTGAGAAATGTGTTGGCCTTGCCGTGGGTTGCAGAGCTGAGGTATTCTCAGCATCCACTGCACGAAACTGCAGGAAGTGAGAGATGTGGTGTATACCCGTATCGTCACGCAGCAAGCGCAAAACCAACAGCGCACTGAGCAACGCAGTGCGGGAGTTCCATCCAGAAACCCTGTTTGCGACTGGGAGCAGTCCATCGTGAAAGCGGAGGGGTCTTCTTCTTGGGGAGAGCTGGAAGGGCAATTCGCCGAGGCAACTCGAGCCGTTTTCACTGGACACCGTGCCCAGCCTCTCTGACGATCGCCGTGCTCGGTTCAAGCAGATCCACGGGGTAAAGACGAGCTTCCCCTTCGGTGTCCACAAATACAACGCTGGGGGGCAAGCGCTTGGTATTCAAGCTGCCACCGAGCGACCGCCGCCTACAGGAGGATGTCGCAAAGGCGTTCAAGTCGTGCATCGGGACGGGGAAAAGGTTCCACACCCGGGCCATGAGGATGAAATTCGTCGAGGTCTGGAAGTCATCTGGGGTTCCGCGTACCATCCTCAAGACGATGTACATGTTCGTGACTGGAGATGTGAACCCCCTGCGCACACCAACCGAAAGCCACCTGGCTGAACTCCTCACAACTGATTTCACCCCAGTGAGGTTGCATTCCGAAGCTCGTCAAAAGAGTCCAAACACGACGGCTACTGGGACGCCATGGGCCGCGTTCTTGAGAAGTGCGGTACTGTCGTGGACGAGAGGCGTCATGGAGAAGTTTCACGCCTCACGGTTGAGGCCCCCGCAAGCATCCGGCTTCTCATGGAAGAAGTGCAGAAGCGGCTTCCGGCCGATGCCCACGTCCCGTCCGAAACGTGGGTACGATACCAATTCTGGCCGAGTACGCCGAATAACACGGTTGCTCCCAGGCAGTCGCAAGGCCCACGACTAGACGCCTACTACTGTCGGTGGCAGCAGCTCTACGCTGAAGGCTCACCTGGTCCCTCCGTACAACAAAAAGCCTGAGCACATGCAGACGACAGTTATTTCCCAGTGCAAAAAGTCGCCGAAGAATCAAAGTGAGGGGCGCGTACCCCCCACCCCCCGACCGCTTGCCACCAAGACCCCCCCCCTCCACACAGGAACCCACAGGCCAGGTGACTTGCCAAACTATTTTTTTTTTTAAAACTATTTTTTTTTGCGCGCGCGCGCGGAAAATTTTCAAGGGTCGGGGGACGCGGATCAAAAAATAAAAATAGTCTGCCCTAAGTGCATTTCCCTGACAAAAGTCAAGGTAGCAATTTCCAAGTGGGACTAGTCCCCTAAGGGCACATTTCACATTGGGACTAGTCCCCTAAGGCACCTTACCTTATCATTTACTCGTTTTCAGTGTCCCAGGACGGTATTTCTGCCCTCTTGGGAGCTTATTTCGCCCGGTTTGCGAAGAACTCAAATGAGTCCAAAATTCTCACTCGGTAGTGAACAAATAGCTATTTATTCACTGTGATTAATAGAGGAAGAAGGCACTCGAGTTTTTTATTTTTTGGCCACGAGTGCCGGGAGGCACGAGTGGCCAAAAAATAAAAAACGAGAGTGCCTTTTTCCTCTATTCATCATAATTTTTTTGCATCGGTCGCAAAATTGAGTCACTCCCGGGCCGTATCTTGTGTGCGCAGATACGGCCCTGTGCAAAAATAGCCGTGATAATTACTTTTTGCCCAATCGTCCATTACAAAAACCCTTAAATAAGGAGAATCCAAGGGAACGAAGCACTATGCCGGGAAGGAAGCGCAAAGCATCTTTCTTCGAGCAGCTCGAAGTCGAATTCGAGCTCAGAGACACCTGCAAAGCGGGCTGCTGCTATCACGCGCGACCTGCTGCCTGACGCCAGTGGTCGTTTACCAGAAGGCATTCGACGAATTCATCGCCACCGCACGCATTAAGAAGAATGCTATGCCGACAGAAGCCAACATGCTTGTTTACTTCGGTGGTCTGTCAAAGGAACTTGCACCAACGTGCAAGTTCCTTTGACAGACCACAGAACGTAGCGTGCAAACATCAACATTGGTGTTCCTTCTGCACCGCAGGCAGCGAAGAAGGCAGCACCACAACGTTCTAACAAGTAACTCTCAGATCACTTCAACTTCTTTCTCTTTCATCATCAGAACAACTCTTTGCGCATCGACTCACGTTCGTTTGCACCAGTCACTCACTCGATTTTGTGGTTCACGGCCATTTTTTCACATTTGCCTCACTTTCTAGCATCGCAGAGCCTCATTTTTTCGCAGTTTCTTATGTTTTTGGAGCCGTGACATAATGAGCGTTTGCGTGACATAATGAGCGTTTGCGTGACATAATGAGCGTTTGCGTGACAAAAAACTGACCATTTTTTCACGGAGGGAGTGAAGAAATTTTGCGACCCATGCAAAAAAAGAGGTTACCACACCCACACAGGGGTTTGAGGGTCGGTGGTTCGATTCCCGCCGGAAATCGTTTTTTTTTGGGTTTTTGAAACAGCCCCAAAACCGACCTTTTGTCCATCTGCACGCCAGATTTTTGGTCGCCACGCGAGCTGATTGCTTGCCCATAATCGCCAGGGATAGCTCTTTCCATCCCAAAAAAAATTTCCCAAAAATTCCAAAAAATTGACCCAAAACGGGCTGCTTTTCAGACGGAAAATCTGTGACACTTTTTCGTGGAAAGAGTGATATATAGACCCACAACCAAAAATATATTGGATACATCTAGTTATTCAACGCCAATCCATCATTTTCACCATCCTTCGCCGTGTGGAAGATAGGAAAAGGAAATTACGTCAAAAACAAACAAAACGAATCAAGCATCTCCGAATCTGCCGAAAGGAAACAACCTTGTGGGTTGGCTAGCCTGTCCACTCATGTGCCCCGATGCCTGCCAGTCTCTCCTTTTCTGAGGACGTTTCTGAGGTGGTCGATGGCAACACCCCCCTCCCTCCCTTTTTCGCAAGCAGACGTTTTATATCAGTTCACAGTCAGCGAAACGCCTGCTATCTAAGCCATTTGCCCACAGACCTTCGATTTTTGCAGTGTTGCATGTTGAGTTGCAACTCATTTGTGCTTTGCTTCCGATTAGTACAGGCTGCGGGTTAAATACGAAACGTGTTTACCCGAGAAAAGGGGATGGATCATTTCATTAGGTGGAATTACCCCTAGTTGGAATCTTCTGAGATTAGCCCAGCGCGCCTGATCCAGCGAGCTACGAGGTCCAAAGAATATCAACTTCCCAATTACTTTTTTCGAACCCGAGTTCTTCCTTCTCCCCCTCAAACAGGCCCCTCTCAACCTTCTCCTTTGCCTTGCACCAAATAGGTGTCACCGCAAGTTTTGGCAGCAGCTGCTTGCTAGTAATAAAATTTGACATGGTCGGCTTTAGATCTACATCTGAATGACACCTCAACCACAGCAAACAAACAAGTAAAATAATACCGTCTTCGGATTCGGAATAATATTGGAGGAAAAATAGCCAAATGTTTCTGGGACGGCCATTTTATCCAAATAGGCGATTATCCGGTTGTTGAGTCCAGAACGTATTCCCCCGCCCCCCTAACTATGGTTTCCCCTCCGCGCCTTATGAGCCACCCGAAATCCTAGGCTGAGAGCGTTTTGGAGGCTCCGACCCAGCGGGTCTGGGGCTCGGTTCGCGGCCGGTACTAGGAAGCAACGGGGACGCTGATGGTTTGATTTGCAGAAGGGAAAAGGCCCTTGCTGTGGTGGAACCGTTTCTTGCGCCCTCACCATTTTTCACCCACACAGTCGATGTGCTGCTTTGTTGTCGCCTTGTTGGCCCTTTTATTCGGGGTCTAGGTCAAGTGGAACCCCTTCGTGTCTGCAACCTGGGGAATGACCCGGCTCGTTTTCCCCGCAAAGATCACTTGGTAGGAGATGGGAGCAGCCTTGCCGCCCATAGCCGCACATCACGAGTACCTTTCGGGGCGAGTGTCAGTCGGGCTGGAATCAAAAGCGCCGCAGTATGGTCGCAGTTCAAGACGCAGCTTTGTGAGATGTCGTGTTCCTCCATTAAAGCATGAACAGCTGAGCGCATTTCATCTTCTCTCTCTGAGCAAAAACCCGTTTTCACATTTGTTCCGTCTAGGTTTCATCCAGTACTCTGCTTGTCGTAGCTCGTCTGTGTACGTAGTTGTGTTTCCAACACCACTTCCGAGCCCATTCTGTGCCAAGTTCTGATTCGATGACTGGCAACCCAGTAGTTCGGGAGCGCAAGCACGCTCACGAGCGAGTAAGTGCAGCGGCCCCGTTCGTTCGTTTTTGCTCGATCAGTTTTAAAAGTATGGACGGCTTCTCTTGGCCTTTGGTTCGTCAACGTCGATCGGTTCACTCCGACTTCCGCAATGGAGTTGTTTTTCCCGTACAGCGTCCGAGCGCGAGTGGCCGTTGCACACGAAACCTTCTTTTTGCCTGGGTGATGCTGTTCCACTTCTGCATGCCTCCTGTGAGTCCTAGACGGCAAGAAGCTCGCCAGTGTCAAGGTTTCCCACGAGCTGTACTTCCCGCGCTTTTTCTGCGGAGCGTGTTCCTCTTGCGGTATCTCTGATTGAGATCCTGGTTCGTTTTGTGCTTGTGGCACTGATATGCAGCCTTCTCTTTTAACCACTTCTTACATCAAGAAAGCCGAACAGAAAATCCCGCCGGGCAAAGCACCTGTGCGGGCATTCGGAGGAGACATAAATTTGAAAACGAATTTTCCTGGAAAGTATCCAAATGTTCCGCGGAAGGCCGTTTTATCCAAAATATTTCCTATCCCAATATTGTTCCTATCCAATATTTTTCCGAAGACGGTAAAACAAACTACGCACTTCTTCTCTAAGATCCCTGGTTGCATGGTAGTCGAACGTCTTAGCTAGAACGCCAAATGGGGAAAAATCCATAAACTGAAGGTGGTCTTATTCGGGGTGCGCAACAAACATTTTGACTTCTCGGCGGCAAAAGGCTCAGATCGCTGATCAGTAGCGAACAGAGTACTGTAGTAGAGGCCTTGGACTGTCTGAGGTACCCAAGCATGAACGTGAACACCACCGAAACCCGACGAAAGCACCACACAACAATGAAATCTCGAAATCTGACTTAGACGGGGTATTCTGGCTCATTCCCCATCGGTGAAGAAGTAGGCACGGCAGAACTCGATATGGACCCGCTTCCTTCTTGCCACGAGACTCAGTGTGAGCTCCATGAAGCTCTTTCGCGAGCTCGACTTCGGTCATTGCCTGGTGTCGCGCATGTCGAGATCGGCCTTCAGGGCGGAAGAGGCGCAGGAATACGCCGAACGGCCAACGGGCAACTGGAGTGCATGATCAAGTCACGAGCGGTAGTCTCCTTGAACGGACATTTCTTATTTTATTTTCCCGCCTTGACGGTTTGCAGATTCGGGCCTTAGTGTACTTACGGCCCGAATTTCTTTCAAGATGAAAACCGGAGTTTGGGAAAATCCGGAGTTTTGACCAGGTTCTTGAACATACCATGCAGTTAGGGATACAAGGGAATCATAGGGCTGCAACTCAACAATTCTTAGCACTCTGCTGACCCTGTCAGCAAGCTTTAGCCAGTGGTCACGAAGACTTGATGCTAACATCAAGCATGCATGTAAGGCGGACAGGACTGCCTGAACATGAAGGTACGATTCCTCCCTCCCTTAGGCTCAGGTGGCGGGCAAGTCGCGACTCGCCCTAGACCCTCGAGTCCCCAAACTCGCCTTTCGACTGTCCACTCGCCCCAGACTCGCCTTCGTGGGCCAAGGTGGCACACGTCGAAGAGCGCACTCCGCCTCGATTCCGACGAGTTTGCCGATGCCACGGTGCTCAAGAAGCCCGAGGGGCTGCCAATCCTGTTGTGGTGCATAGACACAAGTGCAGGAAAAGGGGTAGCGGTGAGAACCTCTTGGTTTGATGTTTTGGGCAGAATACTGCCAAGTGAAGGTCTGTCCTCAATACAAAGCACATGTCGGGACGTTGTCGTCGGCGTCGTTGTCGTCGTCGTCGGCGGCAAAGTCCACGCATCCGCAGAGACAGTCGGTTGACGAACTGCGGATCCATGGTGGCGCAGCATTTTTTCTCCATGACATTATCCCTGTCACGCTCAGCGGTGTGGCCAGCACCGCCGTGACGTGGGTCGACAGCGTGGGAAACTTTTCTGCTGTCTTTCCCCCAAAAATGTGGGGTTTTCATTGGCGGCGGGGCATTTGCCCAGATTCTTGTGGTTAAGCTCCGCGCCTGGTCGGAGAAGGCACAGAAAATTGTGTCCTGCACGGTACCTGGCGAGTGAGGACGAGTCTGGGCCGAGTCGCGACTCGCCCGCCACCTGTGCCTAGCATACACCGCTGTGCTGTCTGCAGTCACTCGCTCCGCGCTGATGATGGTCCCGCCTTGTGTGTCCGCGGCTTAAAGGACCGAAACACACGCAGACGGGACCAGTGCGGTGTTGAGCACCTATCCATTTTCATATTCCGAGCACGTTCTTGCAATCCCCCCAAGCATATATCACCGTACCGGGGTTGCCTTGTAGCCCGTACCGGTCTGTTGTCCGCGTTTATATGTCACCCATTCCACGAAAAAGTGTCACAGATTTTCCGTCTGAAAAGCAGCCCGTTTTGGGTCAAAATTTTGGAATTTTTGGTAAATTTTTTGGGATGGAAAGAGCTATCCCTGGCGATTATGGGCAAGCAATCAGCTCGTGTGGCGACCAAAATCTGGCGTGCAGATGGACAAAAGGTCGGTTTTGGGGCTGTTTCAAAAACCCGAAAAAAACGATTTCCGGCGGGAATCGAACCACCGACCCTCAAACCCCTGTGTGGTCGGTCAAAATTTTTATCCGACCAAATATTCGGAAAGCCCTGTCCTCAACGGATTCAAACGTGTCCTCAAAATCTCGAAACCGACCATTTTCGGACCTGCAGATGGAAACTTTCGGCAGAAATCCGAAAAAAGCCGAAATCTGTGACACTTTTTCGTGGAATGGGTGATAAACAACATACATGTAACCCCCGACAAATTTGTCGGGGGAAATCGGGGAAAATCGGGGCTAAAAACCCCCCGCTTTTTAAAATCGGGGGAAGTCGGGGGGGTTTCACTGTAGTGCACCGGCTGGGGAAAATTTTTTTTCGGCCCATTGGCACCCTTCCTGAGATTGTCTAGTTCGGTTTGTTCGAGACATTAAGGTCTACAGTCGCGAGACGTGCTGTAGCAACAATGACCTCTATGCCGAGGATCGAAGTTGAGTTGCAGAGAAAGCGGCTCCGCTTCGCTGGGCACTGCCTGAGGGCGCGACACTCGCTAGCCGTCGACGCTCATGACGGCAGCCCCATCCTGAAGTGCAACTACTGCCGACGCGTCACTGCTGCTGTGTGCACTCGGATTGGCGCCGCTCAAGCGGCCACCTTATGTCACTCGTTTGTTTGTAAAGATTGCTCCGTTCTTCTCCCTGACTTGTTCCCGGATTAGGATGACACATACTGCTACTACTACTACGGCCCATTGGCACGACTACCAATTGAAAGGCAATGGAAATAAAATAGAATTTTTGAGAAATGGCGAACGAACGGAAAAAGAAATGTTAGGCAGCAGGACGGCCCCGCAGAAATAAGAGTGCTAAAAAGAAGAAGCTGGTGCCTATCGAAGGAAGCAGCGCAGCGTCGAACCGAAAGCCCGCGCAACCAAGCGCAACTAAAAGCAGTCCGAATGCCAACCCCGGCTGTTGTCAAGGAAGCGCGGGCGTTGGGCGAAATACTCGCAAAGCAGCCGCAAAAGCTGACCGGGTCGCACAAGACGTGCCCCGACTTCCGAGGTGGTGAAGCAGCATGCGGAGTTTTGTTCAGCCAACGGCTTTCTGCTGAAGAACAAGGAAATCCGGGACGGGCTAAACAGGCGGCGGCTACGATGAAGATGTTGTTATCTTCGACAGCCAGCCATGCATACCCGGAAGAACCCCGAAGAGGGCCTGCACAGAGCACCCGAATTACGACATCTTCATCAGTCTTCGGTTCCTTCACCCAGCAATGGTCCTCCTTGAGCGAACCAGACGGTGCCTCTATCGAGGCAATGTGTGCTCTGTTTGCCGCGAGCTTCGCCGGTCGGTCAGAAGAGGTGTCCGGGCAGTTTGTGCAGTGGGCCGGCAGTGCTACGCAGCTGACAAGCACCCGCGGTACAGCCCACGACAAATGGGCATCCTACACGGGGGAGCTTCCGGCACTGCAGTGCTTCGCCAAAATGTGTCTCAAGCTTTCACCGACCGTCACACACGTGGATTCGGCCTTCAGTACACTGAACATACTCGGAGAGAATAAAAGACGCCGCCGGTTGAAGCTGGAGATCATCGCAATGCGCGACTGATGGTGAACGGCGATGTCGCAGGTGAGATTCGCGAGAAGATGGTTGAGTGCCATGAGACATCTTCAGAGGAGTCGGACTTGGTGAGTAGGTGTCATGGCCCGTGAGGAATAGCCGGAGAAAAAGTGTTCTGAGAGTATCCCAGTTTCGAAACACGTCGAAATAGTTATTTAATGCGATGTATGCACTTGTTTTCCCCATCTCTTTGCCTTGCAGACAGGTAGAGTCCAACTATAAATACCCCTGTTTTCCCCCGATTTTCCCCGATTTTCCCCGATTTCCCCCCGATTTTCCACCCATTTCCCCCGATTTCCTTACCGAGTTTCCCCCGATTTCTGCTGAGACATCAGGCCCCCGATTTTCCCCGATTTTCCCCGACAAATTTGTCGGGGGTTACGTGTATGATACAACGTCCCCCACCTAGCCTCGCTAGGGCTCTGTAGGATGGAAACGTAGTAACAGTTCTGTTTCTTTTTTCGAAAGGAACAAAAAGAAAGTTTACCACGATTACCATTTCTTCTTTTCGGCGACCGTTCTCTCGCAAAAAGAAAGGCAGCGGAGCACCACTAGTGTACTGGCTGTGGGTCCGCCTTGAAATGTGTTCCGTCGGCGGACTAAGCAATCCAGTGGAAAACTCTGAAACAAGGAAGCTCCGAGAAGAAGCATGAGAGCTGCGACAGCGTGGAACAGACGTAGCCATTATCACCCACACAACAACTTGCGTCCGCTTGCGAACCATTATGCGAGGCAGTTGGCCAACGTGCTGAAGACGATCAGGAAGGCACAAGAAGGCTGCTGCGATACGATCGTTCAGGACGGCGGGAGCTCCGCCGCGCCACAAGCCACAAGACCGCGTTTCCGTGGGCGTAAGACGACGAAGAAGTGCCATCAGCACTAGAAGGTGAGAAGCGGCACATGTACGCCGGGGCAATGCACCCGTGGTAGGTGATAGCCACGCGGAAAGGTGTGCGCGAAACAGTGCACCATGCATACGACGACGGGTGGCAACCTTCACAGCGATGTCACAGGAGGAACCCCCTTTTTTTTTTTTTCCGCCTTCTCAATTCGGCCGGAAACGGTCTCGGGCGAACTTCCGTTTCCGCTTCCGTTTCCTTATTTCGAAAAAAGTAAAATAAACGGCGTTTCCATCAAACTTAGCCGCCTCCCCGGTCGGACGGCAGTTGTGCTAGACAGACACAGGAAAAGACGAGTATTATCGGTTGTGTTGTAAACTGTCTTTTCGAGAAATGGGGTCAAAGGCTTCCCCTACAAAGACTAACCAACGCCAGATACGCAAACCTTTTCGAATGCTGCACACGGGTATCCAGAACTTGACCTCTAACTATCCGGTTGCTTTGAGCAGTATCCGGATCTGAAAGCTGAAGACTTTGTAACACTTTACGCCACAAACCGGGTTCAGCTTGCATTGCGCACGAGCGCGGAAATCCGCCACCCACCATTCGGCTAGATATTGCGAAGCTTACTACAACGGATAGTGTTACAGAGGCGAACGAATCATGCGAGAACCTATGGAGGGGCCCCTCAACAGCTTTCAAAACACGGCATAGTAAGTCAAGAAAGACGTAAGCGTGTGTTGGTTTGCCGTTTATCTTTCTTGTTAGCAAGCACACGAGTGCGAGGTTTGAGGGCAGCAACGCGGCCGGTCCGAAATAAGCCCGAGGTAAGAAGTTCAGGAGAGAGAGAGAGAGAGAGAGAGAGAGAGAGAGAGAGAGAGAGAGAGAGAGAGAGAGAGAAGAGAGAGAGAGAGAGAGAGAGAGAGAGAGAGAGAGAGAGAGAGAGAGAGAGAGAGCGAGAGAGAGAGAGAGAGAGAGAGAGAGAGAGAGAGAGAGAGAGAGAGAGAGAGAGAGAGAGAGAGAGAGAGAGAGAGAGAGAGAGAGAGAGAGAGAGAGAGAGAGAGAGAGAGAGAGAGAGAGAGAGAGAGAGAGAGAGAGAGAGAGAGAGAGAGAGAAGAGAGAGAGAGAGAGAGAGAGAGAGAGAGAGAGAGAGAGAGAGAGAGAGAGAGAGAGAGAGAGACGAGTTATTGAATTGAAATCCGGCTCTGGGTAGCCAGTGGCGAGCACCGTTCACAGAAGGAACCGTGCGCCTGCGTAACAAACCCACGGTGGGATTCGGGAGCTCATGTTGGGGTCATGTGCTTTTCGAGTAACCAAATGACATGATATAACCCCGCAAATACACACAACAGAACAAAAAAAGGTGGGGAAGGCGGAAAATGCAGAGCTAGACCACTAAACTGCACTACTTGTGCCACGAAAGATACAAATCCCGATACCATGCCGCATAAAGAACATGAGTCTGCAAAATAAACCGCCCGAACAGTACAGTTTTTCGGGAGGGGAGTTGCTGTGTGCTCCTGCGGTCTTTGTGTTTTTTTTTTTTTTTTTCGTACTTGACCAACAGGTTCACCCCCCCGCACGCCAAGTCCGCCCTTCGGTATAAGTTCGTCCAGAACTTCACTCACTTCGTTCACGAAGTTCTTGATCCCTCTCTCTCCCTCTCTCTCTCTCTCTCAATTTTTTGGTGGAGGCGGAATCATCATGTTGTTCGCAGATGTGCACGGTAAGGTGGATGAAAGTCAAAATAGTATCCCAACATGTAAAGGGCAACTTGAAAATATGTCGGACATATAAGGGTAAGTTCGAAAATATGTTGGACATATAAGGGACATTCTGAAAATATGTCGGACATATGGGTCGATTTAAAAAAGGGGGGGGGGGGGGTTCACTTCTTGTCGGGGTTTTTGCTTTCCGTTGATGTTCACTCAGCTCAGACACAAGGAATCATCCCAGAAAGTTGTTTCAGGAGGTTTTCTGACCATAAACTTGGAGAAGCCATCAACAAGACATGAAAATAGCCCCCAAAATGGTGAATTCACCCTATTTTCAATCATTTTGGGGCAACTGTGGTGTGGTTGCTGTGCAATGCCTGTTTGTCGCTGCTCCACTGGAAGAACACCCAGAACGCCTTGAAAACCCCCCAAAACACTCTGGAAGAACCCCAGAACACCTTGGAAGACCCCCACACCACCTTGGAAGACCCCAAACTACTTTGAAAGACCCCCAGAACACCTTGGCAGAAGACCTTCAAGCCCCCCAGAAAACCCCTGGTGCACGTTGGCAGACCCTCAAAACACCTTGAAAGACCTCTTGAACACCTTGGAACCCCTGGTGCACCTTGAAAACCCCCCCACAGCACATTGGAAGACCCCCAGGACACCTTCCGAGGTGTTCTGAAGGTCGTCCAAGGTGTGCCGGGGGTCTTCCAAAGTGTCCGGGGGGTCTTCCAAAGTGTCCGGGTCTCCAAAGTGTCCTGAGGGGTCTTCCAAAGTGTCCTTAGGGGTTTTCCAAGGTGCTCTGGGTGTTTCCAGGGTTGTCAGGGGGTCTTCAAGGTGTTCTGAGGAGTGTTCCGGAGGTTTTTCAAGGTGTTCTGAGGGGGTTCTAAGGTATTCTGGGGGGTTTCAAGGTGTTCTCGGGGTTTCCAAGCTGTCTGGGGGCTTAGCAAGGAGTTCTGCCAAGGTGTTCTGGGTTCTTATAAGGTGTGCTGAAGGTCTTCCAAGGTTGGGTGGGGTCGACCAAGGTGCTCTGGTGGTCTTGCAGGGTATTCTGGGAGCTTTCCAACGTGTTCTGGGGAGTTTCCAAGGTGTTCTGGGGGGTTCCAAGGTGTTCAAGAGGTCTTTCAAGGTGTTTTGAGGGTCTGCCAACGTGCGCCAGGGGTTTTCCAATGTCCTCTGGGGGTCTTGAAGGTGTTCTGCCAAGGTGTTCTGGGGGACTTTCAAGGTAGTTGGAGTCTTCCAAGATGGTTTGGGGGTATTCCAAGGTGTTCTGGTGTTCTTCCAGAGTGTTCTGGGGGGTTTTCAAGGCGTTCTGGGGTGGAGCGGTGACAAACAGGCATTGCACAGCAACCACACCACAGTTGCCCCAAAATGATTGAAAATAGGGTGAATTCACCATTTTGGGGGCTATTTTCGTGTTTTGTTGATGGCTTCTCCAAGTTTATGGTCAGAAAACCTCCTGAAACAACTTTCCGGGATGATTCCTTGTGTCTGAGCTGAGTGAACATCAACGGAAAGCAAAAGACCCGACAAGAAGTGAAACCCCCCCCCCCCCCTTTTTTAAATCGACACACATAAGGGGCAATATGAAAATATGTCGGACATATAAGGGGCATTTTGAAATATGTCGGACATATAAGGGGAAGTTTGAAAGTACCTGAGGACTTGTCCGAAAATATGTCGGACATATCGGCTTCCAAAATATGTCGGACATATAAGGGGCATTCTGAAACTATGTCGGACATATAAGGACATGCGAGAAAACATCATTGAAACTATGTCGGACATAGAAGGGACATTTTGAAAATATGTTGCACACAAAGGGGTCAGGTCAAAGATGTGTTGGGCATATAAGGGGCATTTCGAAACTACGGTGTCAAAATGAAAATACCGTAAATGGAAATATGTTGGACCGGACAAAAGTCCCAAGTTGCCACTTTTTGGCCGAAAGTCCCAAGATTTGTCCGGCCCAACATTTTTCGGGAGGCTTTTGCGTACTTAGCAATTTTCGAGTTTTGGCCTTCTTGGTTCTTGCTTGGCCCGGATCTGGTGGTATCACATGCCAGGATGGGAAACACTCTGTAGGAGAGTCCTGACGTTGCCCACCAGTGCGATGGCTGCCACGTTCTCGCGGACGACATCCGTACCTGAGGGACCTTCTGGAAGTCTTCACAATACCCCTCGCAACACTCGATACAACCTGAGCTGTAATCACCCCGCCTGCCTCTCGCATCGCCTTCAGTATCCTGAACAGCTCTTCCTGTTCTTCTTCTGCAAGCAACCTCGGACGTCCTCGTTTAGCCACGGGAAGGGCAATGCCTCTCTCGTCTCTTTCGTCGTCGTACAGCCTCTTCTTGTTCACGGTTTTTTTCAGCTCGTCTTTGTATGCGTCATAGAATCGTCCGGCCGAGCCCTTCGTTACCTTCCGAGCATTCGGCCTGTCATTCCACGTGGCAACTGCCTTGGTGAGCCCGAGATCTGCGACCAACTTGGCTATCTCAAGCTTTGTATCTGCTGCCCAAGCCTTGTATGTCTCTTGGCCCTTGCGAGGCGCGCTCGCAACTACCTCCTTGGCAACAGCATCAGCGCGGGCTTCCTTCTTGACCTCTGCCGAAACGACAGCAAACGGTTCACGCTTTACGACGTACCGCAACATTGCTCTTTTTTTCCCTTTATTTTCCTTCTGTTTTTGTGGGTTTCCAGTCAAACTTTGCATTGTGTTGTGTGCCGAATAGGAAATATGTTGGACCGGACAAAAGTCCCAAGTTGCCAATTTCTGGCCAAAGTCCCAAGATTTGTCCGGTCCGACTTAAGTCCGGTCCAATATTTGTCCGGTCCAATATATTTCCATTTACGGTATGTCGGACATAGAAGGGGGATTTGAGACTATGGCCGGACATTTAAGGTAGTTTGCCCAACTTCGTTTCTGCAATGTCTTCGCTCATCTGACGACCAGAACACAACATCGTAGCCTAATCCTGTCCTGTCTGCACGCGCGGATACGCAAGTGGTGAACGGCGAGCTAGGCTGCGTGCATAGGCTTGTATGCTACACCGAGATGGCGTGTTTTCAGAAGCCTTTTCTAAGACTGATCTGCTTATACCCGGGGGAGTAGGTAGCATGAAAAGCCTCCAGGCAAACCCCCGTTTTCACATTTGTGGGCGGCTTTACACCTTGACACATGTTGTCGACAACAAACAAGTAAAAGAATAAAGCAAAACTACGCATATCTTTGCATTCCTGGAAGCACCAGGTCGCGCGACACAAGCATGCATTGCCTCACGTTTTCTGCCTCGAAGTCGCATAAGAATACCTTCTTGTAAAGCACCAGCAAGGGGCGGAAAGACAGAAGAAACCTTCTGTCTTGCTAGTCCCCCGAACTGCACAGGTGCTCTGTCCACGTGCAATTCCATCAACAATACGTTGCGAAGCTACAAAAAGGTCGCCCAAGTTACTCGCATCAAGTTACTCGCATCAAGTTACTCGCATCACGTTACTCGCATGCATGCGCAAAACCTGTCAAAAGTCCAACACAACCCTTTAGCCATACTTCAAGCCTCTTGATTGCAATTCGTTGGAGAGTAGCAGCTTTCAAAAGTGCTGCTCGGCCCGATGATGCCCGAGTCAAAATGTCCGGCCCAGGTTTTTTGATAGCAAATCCTCGACAAAGCGAACGAAAATGGCGACCGACTGGCCGCTGGTGCTTCTTGTGCTCGGCATGTGCGTTGTGCCGACCTCGGCCCAGTGCCAGGAGTGCTTTGACAAGTGCGGACTGCTGTTCGATGGTCCCGAATGGGGCGAAATTTCGATTTATGACAAGTTGGTGAGGTTTTTTGCTTACGACTGCGTCTTCTTAAAGAGCCTCAGTGCGAAGTATCCGAATCTCAGGATGCGGATCGTGTCGGATGCTGACCTGGGCAACGTGGGCTGGGACACGAAATTCGGCGTCGTGGGTGACATGCTGGACAGCGAGGACACGACACTCGAAATAGTGGATTTAGACAACCCATGGGTCATGCCTCTGGCAGATAAGTTGGAAACTTTGCCGGAGGATGTCTATGATGGAATTCGTGAAACGTATCTCATCCGAGACGTCGACGGTGGCGTGAAATCCCTAGCGTGGATAGGAAACTCGTTGATGCTTTTCTATCGCAAAGACCTCTTCGACATGCACAATATTGCGTACACGACTGAAACGTGGGAATCCTGGACTGAGGCAGTCAAGCTGCTGCAAGAGAAGGAGCAGGAACGCCGCAACGACTCGAACTGGAGAGCGATGGCTTTCGCTGCCGGCAATAACGATCTAAGCATGTACACCTCGTTCTTGCTTTCCTTCCTCAGTGGTCATGACGGTGGCACTATCATATCAGACGACGGCGAACCGACGATCGCGAACGCTAACGCCATCAAAACCATGAACATGATGGTCGACTGGTATGCGCTTCAGATGCCAAAATATTTTCCAATCACACTGAAGCCGCTCCACAAGCAAATCCGCAGCAGGGTGGGGCTCCTGAGAGGGTCGCGCAGTACTTGTATTGCTCATGGGCCAGCAATAGCAGTTGAGAAGTTGAGATTTCGTACTTGTACTTTTGTCGATGCGTGTTAGTGAGTCGGGCGAACACAATAAACGCTAGAATAATCCGATTCCCCCGACGATGCCGGCACGCAACCTCACTATCGAGGCCCTGTAGGAAATACTACGTGATGTTCTTCCCAGCCACAGGCTCCCAGAAAATGTCGGACTAAGGGTAGCCATCAGGTTACTCGTAAAGCCGGAAGTAAAGTCGTCGTCAATAACATCTTCATCAGCATACTGCCAGCCTCAGCACCAATTCGCAATGATCTTAAACGCTCAACCTATCCGGTGGAGGCGCTTCTGAATAGTTACATGACAGTGTTTTCACATTTCTTCTGTTCGAATACTCGGGGTACCAGGGAAAGCCTGCTACACGGAGCCAAGCTTCACGTGTTCGGCGGTACTACTGCAGAGCCACGGGCCTACGGGTCAAGTGGCTACCGATTTCCCAAAACTGAAGCATCAAGGCATAGCGCACCTTGGGGCTTGGCGCTTGCGCTGAACACAAGCTCGTCGAGACGGTCAGCCACAGGGCAGAGCGGACGGGTTGTAGCTCTGTGCTCCGACTCAAGCTTGCAAGCTGTGGTTGACCGTCACGTTCCTGGATCCGGAGCGGCCCTTTTCTTTTGCTTCTTCTTTCTCTAAGGTGTCATGGGGGGGGGGTGACACTGCTGACCGCACCTTAATTGAGTTGCGGTCGCCGATTCCCCAACTGCCAGTATCATGTACTTGACGCGACGCGGAACGAATTGCTGCTTAGCGGCCAATGGCCTGTGATGGCTGAGTGCACACCTTAGCACGGCTGCACCCTCGTGTTGTAGCCGTGTTGTGTATAACGCTTCGTGGGGGCCTGGTCACCCACCTCATCACTGTCGGCACAAACTTTTCGCGACCGTGATTGGACAGTCGGATGCCGGGGGCGGGTCTCCATGAAGAAGAGAAACGTAAAGCAAGACCTGCCCCCTGCGCCTGCTGTCTCCGGCTGCTTCGGCAGACGACACATACTACTAGCTCAATGTTGGGCTTCTGGAGCTTGAGAACGGCGCGCTCAAGCACCTGGTGAGAGACCTAATGCGCACGTGGCGGTTGAAGGAGTTGGAAAAGCGACGACCGGATTTCGGCGGCATGTTCGGAGGACCAACAGGCTCTGGACGGCATCTGCGACGGCCTAATACTGCGAGGGACGTCGCGGGGGTTATCGCCGGCTCAATGCCGACGAGGTCACACACCGCGCTGTGGAGCGGCGACGAGGGTGCCGCGCTATGCCTTCACTGCGCGAGCGGTGAGGAGGAAACACTCGAACACGTACGGTGGCGCTGCGGGGCGTACGAAGACGTGCACCGGGGCCCCCAGTACAAAGAGGTGGCGCTCTGCGACCGCAGTGCGTGGCCACGCTGCCTGACCATTCATTGCATCCTGCCGAAGGGTTTCGAAGGGGTAAAGGTGAAGTTGCTGCAAACGATGTTCGCCGAAATATGCCGGAAGAAGCGAGAGCTGGAGCGGGGAAGCATCCCGGCCGAGCGGAACCACCCGTGGAGAGAGTTGGACTACGACCCTGTTGGCAGCATTGATCGACCTGAAATAGTAGCGGCAGTCGGTGGAGAGAGGATCTTCCGGCGACACAGACCTGGCTGGACGGCATGTACTGGTCAACCGCGGGCGAGGTCTCGACAGCGAAACTGGCGATAGAGTTTGAGGTTTTCACCGACGTGGACCATCGCGACCTCCTTCAAAGTCTCGCTCCTCACGCGAACGAAGAAGATGGCGAAGATGTTGGTGACCCTGAGCAGCGCGCTGGTGGCTGCCCGAGGCGGCTTGCTGATGCCGGCGGAAAAGAAAGTAGGTGTGGACACGCTGAGGACGGTTGGTGGCTCTCCGTACACGCGGAGACCGATATTCCGAGGGGGGAAGAAACGAGGCATATACTGGAGACGCAGCTACAACGTACACGCCATGGCTTTAACGGCGAGTCGTGGGGTGCGGATGTGTTCCCGGAGTACGGCGGACAAAGGAGTGATCATGCCGCCCAGTGGGGTCCCGAGGATGTGTCGGCACCTGCCAGGAACGGGCAAAAGCTGGTCAGGGAGGCGACCCGAAGCCGGACGGTCCCATTTTCGAGGGAAACCAGCGCGTGTGTCGATGCACAACAAGCCGAGGTGTGTGGTGAAGCTGGAAGGGTGCTGCACCAACCACGGAAGGGGACGGACTGAAGCGAGGGCCCCACGGAGCATGGCCAGCAGTGAAGCAAGGGCCAGTCGACCAACGGGCGAGCGCGTGCGCCTCGAAGGCCCCGGAACGTGCAATAGGGACGGCGCCTGCTCCCAGCGGAAGCGCGGACGCGACGGCGAGCAAGCAGGTGGAAGCGCCCGCAAGAAGCCGAGGCCGCAGCAGCCGCCTGCGAACGAGGGGCGCACATCAAAGGTGGACAGCCCACGAACCCAGCCGAAGCGGAGCCGCGAAGACGAGCAGGTGAAAGCAAGATAGGGGAGTCAAGATCTCGGCCGCGGGGAACCCGCGAGGAGAAGTGCGCCGAATCATCTGGTGATTCCTCGAGCTCGTCGTCAAACTGCATCGGACGTGAAGCGCGCACCGGAGACGAACAGTACGCGGGGCAAGAAGCGACCGAAGCAGATGCAAAGAGGTAGTCCGTTGCGGCTTGTGCAGTCTATCAGATTGTTGCTGCATATCAAGCTCAAACTACTACTACTTCTTTCTTCTTCGCATACTCGGAAGTCCAGTCGGCCAGCCTGACCAGGTTTATCCCCATATAATCCCCTGTTCCCCAGGAATCGATGGAAATCTTGATTTATCGACTCCGAACCTCCCAACCCTATCGAAGAGTGCAATTATCGCTAAATTTAATATTCCTGGAACAGGGATTTCAGTTTGGATCTCACCACGTTTGCATACAAACAACAACAGGAAGGAAACGATAATGCACCCGCAGAGCTGGGTGTCTTCAAGTCCATCGGATATGGTGGGCAACAGCGAAGTTGCGATAGCCATTGAGTGGAACTGGTACAGCGAGTGGGCACCCGAGGAGGTCGTAGTCTCTTCGATACCCGGTGCTACTGGGCGCTCGCTATCAGGATGCCTCATGGCCGCCATCACGAAGCACACCAGGAGGAAGGATGTCGCGTTCGACATCTTACGGCAAATTGTGAAAAACCGCCCCGCGTTCGAAACGAGTACTCGCCCGTGGAATGGCGGTTTCCGAGATGAGACGACCGAGCCCGTGCACAAGGATACCCTCAACGCAACGATGTGGCCAAAGTACTGCACAGGTCAGCCAAGGCTCTGCAAGGCATACGAGACGTACCCGGAGAAGTTTGAAGCCCCCATGATTCAACGGCTCCGTGGGTGTGGACCGTTGTTTGACCGTTGCATCAACGTGGTGGCAACAGGGTGGACCAATCTGATGGTGGAACATATGCAGCCAGCACAGGTCGTCGCAACTATGGATGCGCAGCTGAGAGCGGTTATGGGGATTCCAACGTCTGGCGATGAAGCTGCGGGCACCGAAGAGTGGACTGCTGAACGCATTGCCCTCATTGTTGTCGTGATAGTAGCTGGCTTTTGGACAGCAGTGCTGGCTTGGTTCACCCATGACAAGCTGAGTGGTCTTCGCAAGTCGAACGGTCTGCGGCTGCCTGCATCCGTCGTGTTAGGTGTTGCTGTGCTCATCTTGTTTGGTATCGTACAGGTAATCATAACTTTGGAGTGGAATACCGCAGTGCGCCGCATCTCTGAAGACTTGGGTGCTCAAGTCCAGGTAGAGCTTTTGAAGACTGCTCGCCTCTCCATCGAACGCTCTGCGGAGGACAAACTAGAAGGCGACCAGATGGCATTGTCGCAAATGAAAAGCTTGATCAAAGCCGACTACGTTTCTCAACTCCCTAGCATGCGCATTGACCCTCGGTCGCTCATCCTCCTCATTGACCTTGACGAGGAAACCATTGTTGTTTCTTCAGACACGAGGAAGCAAGCGGACAAGGTTTCTATTGACGCGCCGTATTCTGACGAAGTCACGAACTGGATGCATGCAGCATTTGACGCAGTTGGCCCGACCATGAGAGGATTCAAAACCGAGCAACTTTACAGTTCTGCAGTTGGCTCCGAGAAGGTGAACCTGAATCTGCAGTCGGTCTCGTTGCAAAAGGAATACAACCCAGGAGATTTCAAGGAGATGAATTACGTCCTCATCTACTTCGTTCCGGAAGAGGTTGTCTACGAAGAAACAAACAAGTCGCTCAACCGTGCGGTGAACCTCTCGATCCTTCTCGCCATCGTTGGTGTTGTCCTGCTCGTGACTACTGCAATCTTCAGCACCCTGCCGCTAATCAGGCTTGCAATGGACATGGAAGAAGTCCGCTCGATGCGCATGGACAACATCGATCTTACACAGAACAGTCGTCTGATCGAGTTTTCGTCGTTGATCGTCGGGTTCCAAGCAATGTGCGAAATGCTAATTGAATACAAGTCGTTCATGCCGAAGACACTGTTCAATGTTGGCTCCGATGATGACGAAGAATCGGAGCTCGTCAGCTCGGTACATCTTTCTAAGCAAAGCCGCACCCGCTCGTCTGCATTAGGATCGAGCCGGAACTGTATGTGACTTCTCTTTCTTATACCACGGGTGGCGATTTATCGGATCACGTTATTGCGACATTGCAAGTTTCTGAGCTGGCAAACAACTCTCGCGAGGGAAGAGTGAAGAAAGCCAACAAAGTAGGGCGCAACCGTGCCTGCTGCGAAGGCTTGCAGAAAGCTATAGTTCGACCACTGGATGTGCCAACCCAGGCGACCAAGTCACCTAACAAACAGGCATGGGAGACCGCCCGGTGCTAGTCGGGCTTGTGCTGTGGCTGTTTTCTTTTGTGAAAATAATTCAGAAGGACTACACAGTCCAAGTCCAGACAGAAACTAGCCCAGCATCTACCTGGCTCGCCTGACCCAGCGAGCTACGAGGGTCCAAAAATACAACCTACCCCTTTTCTTTTTTAGAAACATTTTCTCCTTTCCTCCTTTACTTTGATCATAGGTGTCACGGCAAGTTTTGGCAGCGGCTGCTTAACAAAATTTGACGTGGGCGGCTTTGGATTTACATCTGAATGACACCTCAATACAAAAAATGTTGTCGACAACTAACAAGTAAAAGAATAAAACAAAACCACGCATTTCTTTCGGTTCCTGCCAAACTTCCTTATGAAATTCCGCCCTGTGGTGGTGTTCTTCTATGAATTCGCAATCTGCGGTCGTTTTTCGAGCCTAAACGAGTATCTGGCACTTCTTCAGGATTTCCGGAGCGCTTGGGGACAGTTTTAGGTTTCTGATGCTCGGCTTGCGCTCATTCTGCTCAGTTCGTCTCTCCTGCCTGACTTCGTGCTTCCACCGGGCCTGTTTGCGTTCCTATCCCGACGATACTGCGTCTGAGGACAAAACCTGCCGTTTATTGTCGCAGCTTTGCGGAGTGCCTATGCACAAATCTTGCAGCGTCGCATCGCGCTCTTCATGGCGTATGATTTTGCGGTCGCCGAGTCAGGATATTCCGCCGTCGCCCGTCTCTGCATCGACCACCGTGCGGTTTGACAAAGCGTCAGCGTCGACCTTCTGCTCGCGCGGCACGTGCAGCTTCACACACGTCGTCGCCTTCCGCCGCAGATCCGCTACCTCTGCCTGCGACCGTCTTGTAGCGGCGCGAGGCTTCTAGCGCGCGTTCCCTGGTCAATGACCAGTCCGTTGTTCAGGACCACTTCGCCTCGATAATCTCAAATGGCAGTGTTCACATTCCACGGAAAGAATTGTTCAAGAAGAGGGATATGATGAATGGCATACCACATGCTCAAAACAAGACACAGAGGGAATGCCAAATGAATCGGTCATGTGCAACGAAAATGCAAAAGTCAAGACCGCCTAGCTGGGGCTGAATGGAGAGTTGATGTTAAGGGTGCAGTCGTTGCAGTGCCTTGACTAGCCGTGTACTCTGCAACGTTGTTAGTCGCTCGATCCTCGATCGGGAATATGCCAGCCTTCCGCTAGGTGACCTACTGCAGTACTGTTCTTGGCCGCAAACCAGTCGTGTCTTACAGGCTCAAACCCATGACTGATGTAATTTCATCATCTAAGCCAAAAGACCTTCAATACATCCTCACAGTATCCGATAGCATCACGCAGTATTCTAAGGTCACCAGGCAGCAGTTGCAAGTGGGCGAAGCGGCGATCAATCAAACACGTGGCACGCTCCTTGCCGTCCGCTTGCTGCTCGATGAAGGGAAGGACATGGCGGTGAAATCGTTTGAAACTTTGCTGGCTGCCATCGAACGCAGTATCGGGAACGGGGTTCTGCATTCCTTCAACACCACCGCAGCGGAGGAGCTCATAGTCACCTGGGGTGTGGCTGGCAATCCGATGAGCCTCAGGACCACACAAGAGAGAGCCGCGTATGCCGCGCTTGGGATCAAACACCTCATGTCTGCAGAGAATACACCAGTGACGATGGTAGCCATCTCCGGAAGGCTTAGTGCAGGCAACGTTGGGAGTAAAAAAACCCGTGGCTTCGCTGTGTTCGGATCACCAGTCCGGTTGCTTCCGACCATGACATCGGCCAGCAAATGCATCAGCCAGACGATGTCAGCCACGACAATTGTGGTGAACACTGACATGTCGAACACAGAAGGGTTTAGCTTCACTCTGGTTGACTCCGTCATAAGCAAGAATGGCACACTAATCACTCTTCACGAGCTCGTCGGAAAGAATCAGGTCCACGAGCAAGAATGGATGTACCAACTGCAGGAAATGGAGCAAGTCACCCGCACGTTCGAGACTTATTTGGAGGAGTTGCTGTCGAAGACTGAGGCAGACCTGTCAGACTTATCCAAAGTTGCCGCCGTGCCATCCGATACGGTTTCCGAGCAAATTAATGCCATGCAAAAAATTAGAATGTTGCTCGACCCGTCGCGGATGCTCAACGACATTCTAATTTGCAGTCTGATTGAAAGACGAAGCGCTGTGCTTGTCGCAGAAGAAAGCGCTGCCTAGTGTCCGAAGATTGCTATCATTGTCGAAGCTTCGTCATTTGCCTATTTTTTTATCCCACGGGCGTGTCGGCAAACAATCGTAAGATTCGGGTGAGTTTTAGGTTAGTTTGTGATGGGTTTCATGATGGTGAGCATTGTGGGCTTACACCTTCTCTTGAAAAGCCCAACGGGTTCTCCGTATTCTAGGATGTAAATCAGATAACAGAAAGGTGTGAAAGCTCACCGCAGATCCGTCCCGGTCGAATCAGCAAGACGCAAGACCAGGCGACCAAGAGAAGGAGGGGGACGCGACCCAGAGACCCTGGCTAGGTAGCCTGGAACTAGTGTGATGGACCTTCCTTCGGAGGGGCTCACGCACTCAAAGTTCGACTTATACGCAGATCCGTCCCGGTCGGATCCAGTTGCTGCCCACCTCCCCGGTTTACAAAAAGAAATAAGTAGTGTGTTCGTAAAACTCGTGCCCAATTCACCTGCCCCCAAGGCGGCAGCCAGCTTCTGGCGCCTGTCGGTGGAGTCTTTGTTGTGACTTAGATTTTGTCTGCCAGAAGCTTCGAGCGAAATACCGAAGTAAGAAAAGAACGAGACCGGCAGGACACGCAAAAGACAACGCGGCTCATGAGAATGCCTCCTAGGCACTTTAGGCCCGAAGATGCACGGGTGCGTTGGGGTTGCCAGCAGCTCATCGACGTCGCGTTGGTGTACGACACACGTTTGCTCGATCGCACCGAACTCGTGCCTTCCCGGACAGTAACACACATACAGATCTGGACTGGTGTTTGTAGCTTAGGCAATCAGGGCTCGTGCAAGACGGAAGGGTATAGCCAGCAATTAGTGGTCATCCAATCAGTGAACCAATCAATTACTAATTTTATGATTTTTAGGGAATCCACTAATTAAAAATCCGGTACTGGTATCATTAGATCCGGAGTGTAGGAAAACAGACTCGAGTGTGCCGATGTGTCCGTCCAGGTGGAAGCAAAACAACGCAAAAAACAAGCAAAATAAGACGAATACTCACAGCCAGACCGATGCCTGCCAGCCTCTCCTTTTCTGAGGACGTGTCTGAGGGCATGGGTCGAGCATCATTACATCTCCGATTCGGGGCTTCCTTTTTGAATAGTTGTTCTTGTGCGTTTCACTACGTGTTCTTTCTTGAAGTTGTTCTTGTGAGGTTTCGAGAGCAACCCAGTGTCACGTCAAAATGGCTAGGCACACAAACAGAGTGTGCGACGCCCCCCAGATGGGACACGCGTCACGCTTGTGTTGCCCTCTTATCCGGGGTCGTCGGATCGCTCTGGGCGTCGCTGCCTTCCTCTATCTTTTGCCCTCCCTTCGTGCCCCCCACTAGTTCTCTCTCTTCCTTCTCTACGTGCCTGTGAGGGAGTTCTTTTCATTTAGTGCAGCTACGCTGAAGGGAACACTTCCGGAACAACGGTCGAACGAAAAGTTAAACGATCCAAGAAATCGGAAGTGTGTATCGTACTCTGTACACGCGAAGAGTTGCACCGATCAGTCAGTTGATGCTGGTCGCCTTCTGCATCGGTATTGGTGCAAGTTCCAACTTCAGTGTTTGTTCCCCTTATCTCAAGTTTTCTGCGTGAGTCTGCCCCCCTCTCCCCTCCGTACGGATACCAGTTCTTTTCTGCATCCGCCTGGGGTTCCAATATTTCCTCCTCCCCTGCGTGTGTCTGCCTCTCTTCTCCGCTAGTGGCCATAGTTCTTTTCGGTGTAAAGTCCCAGGGGTTTTGTCATTTCCCCGCTCCTTGTCGATGGTTTTCGGAAAGCGTTCTTGTGCTTTTCGAGGCAGAATCCTAATAAATTACATTATCAAAAGCAATAGCAAGGTGTTCCCAGGAATGCTAAAACCCCCGAGACGAAACGCTACGACCTTTGACTTTGTTTGAAGGTCTTTGAAGAAAATGTGAAATAACATACCGTACATGTGGACGGGTGTCCGTCTATTTTTTGGCCTCTGACATATCAGAAGCGCTTTGTCCTGTAAAGGCCTAGCTTTTCTGGCGATGGAAGGGTGCCGTAATCCGAAGTAGGCATTGGAACATCGAGGTTCCGCTTGTGTACTCCACTTCGATTTGTTTAGTTGCATGTTGAGGAGTTCCGGTCTGCTCCTTTCCTCCATCAGCAGACCATCTCCATCTGTCTGCTGAAGCATTGCCAGACAGTAGCCGAGTTCTTCTACATATTTTCGATGAAGAACTTGGAGAGTAGGAATCCTGATCTACTGTTAACCATTGTTTTATACTTTGTTATAGCGAAATGCCCATTCTATTCAAAAGAGCCAAACTTACTATCTTCGGCCACGTTTTGAAAGTCGCCGGCGGAAGGTACCCCGACACAGCAATCGCGGAACCTCCGGATACAGGCGTGTTTCATCTCCCTTACCTTTTGTTTTTGATGTCTTCACCCGTTTTCACACTTCTTCCTTCCCCCCAAGCGGTATCCGCCAAATGCTGGCGCGAATGGTGCCCCTGTGTGCTGTGCCTTTCATTATATTTCCTTTTTGCTGGCCAACCTTTACCGCTAGCCTTGCCCGGGATAGTATGGGAACAAGCTTCTGTATACTGATGAAGGCAGACACAACACAAGTCAATCTGCGCAGCTGCCCTGAACACGCAAGATCGTGAAACCTTTGTCCTGACGAAGCTACCGTGCAAAGCTGACCAGGATCAGCAGATGGAAAGCAGCTTCAACAATGCAGCAGCCTTCTACGCCCAGCTATCAGCACTGTCCACAATCAACTGCTAGCGAATTGGAGTACACAAACCCATGTATCAGCAATGGAGTATTGTAATCCAACTGGGCCCAAAAGACACCTTCCCCGCGTAGATTGCCACCGATTTAATGAGCCGTCTGCAGACCCACCGTTAATCCATTTACTCTGAGACTTACATGGTTTAATCCTTGAAACAAGCGTATGATTTCTGGCAGGATCAACCAGCTGTCGAAAGTTGCACCCGAGCTGCAACCCGACCCGACGCTGTGCCTGCCTCCCAGCGCACATTGCCCGCCATGCATACACCCGCCTTAGGTCCGGGGTTTTGGAAGACGTTGCGTGCGCTGTGCGCCGATGGTTGCAGCACAATGGCGGGCGGCCAGGTGAGTGCTGCGTGTAGCAGCGGAGGTGACGGCGGATAGACGGTACGACCTGCCGCATGATTCCATCGTGACCAAAATAGGGGATCAACTCCCAATTCCCAATTTTGTTTCGCCGTTAAACTTGAGCCACAGTGGATGAGTGACACCATGATGCCGGTCTGCGGGACATGGGTACGAGGAGGGAGGAGGGAGGAGGTCGGGGTACACCCCGGACTTCAGCAGCCATATACTAACTCAATGCCACACCCTCAATGAGGGGGTCCACTTCCGCATTGAGGGGCTCCCCCTCCCGCATTGAGGGAGCGAGGCCGACCGCACAAACAACCGCAAAGCCACTCCCGCAGTCCCGGGGAGTAGGGGGGGGGCCCTGGGGCTAAGTTGGATGGAAACGCCGTTTCTTTTAGTTTTTTCGAAATATGGAAACGGAAACGGAAACGGAAACGGAAACGTTTCCGTTTCTTTTAAAAGAAACGCCGGAAGGCTCCTCATGCTGAGGGGTCCTATAGGATAACCACTTCGCGGGTCCTTCTGTGTGTCCGTCGGGTGTCCGTTTCCAGCCAAATTTTGGCTTTCCTTTCAGAGGGCGGTATCACCTTCTTCTTTTGATCTACCAGCAGGCACTTCTCTTCCTCCGTCTCGGCCCCTTCTTGTGTGTCGTCGCGGTTTCGTTTGTGCAGAGCAGTCGCTGATGCTCACCGCTTTCTTTCGTCGGCGATCTGACACGAGCAAATAGGTAACCACAAGCTAATGATGCAGAATGTAATCACATGCGGATGCTGAGGTTTTCTGACACCAGATTCCACTCTTCTGTGCCTACCACTTCGTCCTCTGCTGCTTCCAACCCGCGTTCTCATGTTTACTTGTATCGGCGGCCGTGCCGAGTGGGGGTTTTTGAATCTGCCGTCCTCTTCTGCATTGTCGGTGGGGTTCTTCCTGCCGTCGCTGTCTATGCTCCGACAACACCGCCCGATGGTGCCCCTTCCGGTGACGGTTGCCACCCGTCGTCGTATGCAAGGTGCACTGTGGCAAGCGATGACGCACACGTTACTGCGTGGCCATCGCTTTTCTGGCGGGTTTAACATTGCCCCGGCATACGTGTGCCCTTCTCACCTCCTGATGCTGATTGCACTCCCTCTTTGTCTTTCGCCGCCGAAAAACCCCGGTCTTGTAGCCTGTGGCGCGGCGGTGCTCCCGCTGTCCTGAACGATCGTATCTGTATAGCCTATTATTGGAAGCGGATGTGCTTTCTCGATCGTCTTCAGCGCGTTGGCCAACCGGCCTAACAGAGCATCGTCGCCACAACAGCCATTGGTATAAAGAGATGCAGACCTCAAGTCATCACAACCGGATGCGTGTGGTTGCGTCTGCTCCACGCGGTCGCAACTCTTATGCTTCATTCCTCCCTCTTTTTCGGAGCCTCCTTGTCCATGGTTTCCCACTGGATTGGGGGTCCGCCGTTCGGAACACATTTCCGGTTGGACCTTCAGCCAGTATACTGGTGGCATACCAGCCGTTTCTTTTGAAAAAGAAACGGCGTTTCCATCCACCGCCAAAAAGAAGGAAACGGAAACGGAAACGGAAACGGAAACGTTTCCAAAGTTTCCATCCTACATAGCCCTGGGGGGGGTTCGGGTTGGGACACATGGGGGCACGCAAACGTTTGGCCACTGCCTGCCTGACAGTTTCGACCGAGTTGCATCGCCAATCCAGAAAAGCTACACAGGGGCTCCTACCCGTTCGGCACGGGGAAAACCCTGAACATATGTGACACCCGACTCCTACGAGAGTCCTCTTTTTTTTGCGATTTGGATAACATCACGGAGAGGTGCGAGTGAGAGTGACATGTGTCTCGTTAGCTAGGTTTGCAGTTGTGTGTTTCCTGTCAGTATTCGCGTGTAACGCAAGCAGCAAAACAGCCAGTTGTCGTGTCTCCCAGACACTAGATTCCATTGGCCGAGACGTCTGGGTATCCATTCTCACTCATGACAGTACAAACAACTCTGCGTGACAATGTGTACCATCAAAAAGCTCACCTTAACTCTAAACAAAAAAAAAGGTATTCAAGACTCACCAAGAAACACCCAAAGCACACACTCGAAACCCTCGAAAGAGGTGCCCGCAGCTACAACAAATAACGAGAAAGTGCCCGGAAGAACAAAGGATTGCGGGTTCACAAATAGCACACTCTTCAACAACATGGCAAAGCGTCTAGGTGTATTCCTGACAGAGGTGTGTTTTTCTTCCGGTAACCTCTTCGGCGTTGAATGGTATCGGTTCAGCTCCTCTGGTCACACTGACGTTAGACAGATCAGTATTTGAGTTGAAAACAATCGTGGCCCAGTGCCCAACCTGCCGTCGCAATGTGAGTGAAAAAGCGAAAGACAGGCAATCAAACTTATCGAAGACGAGCCGAAGGCCCGCAAACAACAGCAAGCTGCAGAAACATGACACAATGCCGGCAAACACAGGTAGATAACGTGAGAGTATCATTGCAGAGAGTACATATCGCAATTCCCCGACAGTCTTTTTTGTAAGTAAAATCCAGCAGACTTCTCGTAAAATACGAAGGTCACCCGAAGACTCTAAAGTCCCGGATTCTCGAGCGAACTTTAACTCCAAAGTATTATTACGGGGAAGGTCCGTCAGCCCACATTGATGGTCGAAGCCAATGCAATCCACAGCTTGGTTATGCCCCGACGATGGCGAATCGATTGGAGCAGGCAGTGTCGAACATGGCGAACGACCCTGTCATGTGGGACTGCATCGCGAAGCATGCACATGACTTGGAGACCGAAAAGCCTGAGAATAGACGGCGAAAGCGACCGAGCGAGAACAAGCTTCCTGCGGGTGCTGCACCCCCTGTCCCGCCCAGGGACCTGCCAGCAATTTCGCCTTGCAAGGCGAAAAGGAGTTGCAGCTCAAAGGTGGAAGGAAAGGATCATACGTTCTCCGCCACAAGCCCACGGCGGTCGGTCTCTTCTGATTCGTTTGTACATATCGAAGAGAGAAACGGCGTCCCGCACTCTGTGTCTGAAGAAAGAATCAGCGAAGTTGCATCTTGTGGGTTCGACACATTAGACCTAACCTTCGACGATACCAGCATCCCAACCCCCCTTCTCGATCCATACCGCGTCAGAACGTCCACCCCTCCCCCTTCTCTTGCTGCGTCTCTGTTCGAAACACCGAATTATGAAGAAAGCGCTGGAGATGTTGCCCTGGAAAAGGTTTGGGAATCCGGTCCCACTGCGGCGTTTGCTCCCCCCATCATGCTCGACAACGAGCAGCGGGTCTACCTTGTCGAACCCTCTGTCTGCACGAGCACTTGTGACACCGACATTCCACAAGCTGCGCACAAGAGCATCCTCAACATGCTCTCGGACTGGCTCAACAGCATCTATACCAGCTTCCAGCGGCTGCTCGGTTCTGCGTTTCCTGACGGTGCCGAAAAGGACGGTGACGAAAAGGATGCTCCAAGCGGATCGTTCCCGAACAACATGAAGTACGTTGTTTTCGCGATACTACTTGTCATCGCGCTTAACAGAGTCCCGCGTACAGCAGTCATGTCCTTCTTAACTCGATTCAGGGACTTTCTGACTGCCTGAGAAAACCCGGATTCCGCCGAGTTATGGATTGCAGCCAGTAAGCCTTGTCCTGGTAAATCTCGCAAAGGTGTTGGGCTCTTTGTTGCTGCCCCTACCGAATGTTGGGCTGAATCCGTGCAGGGAGAGGAAGGACAATCATTGCGATGTGGTACAACGTCTCTGAAGCCTGGTGGGTGGATCTTGCTACAACACATGCTGCGACGGTATCTTTGACTGACATGCAGACGATTAGACACGACTCAGCAATTGACCACTTTTCGTCGTCGGCCCAACCCAGACCTGAACAGAGAAAGGGTCCGCTTATTTTTTCATGCCGCTACTGTTCCACCCGTTCTTTGCGCACTGACTATCCTCGCTGTTTTCTCTCTCTTGAAGTGGGAGTATCCGAAATTTAAACGGTTGTTGTTACATACAGGCAAAGAGGAGGCGTGGTTTACTCACCCACTCAGCAGGACCCGCTTCGCGCCCCATTGGAGCGAGAAATGGATGACTTGAAAAGGGGGAGGGGGGCCAGGGACTTTGTAAAGAATCGCCGACCATCCGCGGACGCACGCCACTCCGGGAGGCCGGACGGATGATCCTTAACAAAGCCCATGAGGGAAAATGGTTGTACTTATTCGACGTATGCCTCAATATCTATATATTCGAGTGAATGCGATAGGGTTTCTGCCGCACTACCCTACTTTTCCGCATTCGAGTTGCACTAACACCAGTAAAGGGTCAAAGTCTAAGGAAGATGTTCAAGCGGGGCAGCAGATGTCCTTGCATCTGCAATATGCCGGGAACTTTCGAGAACCACCAAGTACCAAGACAGATACGAAGACTTCGTAGCTTTCGTCAGGTCGCGGCGGCGTACTTGAGGCCAAAAGAACACAACTGCATTTCAAGCACGAGAAGCGTACTGCCTGAGTACCTGTAGAGAAGTGAAGGGCACAACTGCAAGATGACAAGTGAAACAAAAAAAAGTGTGCCATGTGAAAAGTTACTTACATTTGCTCATCTTGCAGTTGCACCTTTCACTTCTCACAGCTGAAAACGTCTTCAGTATCACCTTCGTCCTTCATTCTCTTGACTAATAGTCAGCAGCTTACTAGAAACCCCAAAAGTCAGGAGTGCGACCACAGTAGTACGGAAAAGTAGGTGTCCTTTCACACGGAGGCACCTGGAAGAGCTCCCCCGCAGAGGGTGCTTACCCCCCGCGAGTAAAAGGGTGCTTCCAGGGCAAAATAATTCATCTTGCAAGGTGGCCGCTGCATCCTCACGAACCCTCTATTCTTCTTCTCTCCTTTCTACCCTTGTGTGACACCCCGAAGCGAGGTCTGTAGCTGCACGCGGTTCCAGAGAAGATAAATAAGACTCCCTGGGGGGACCATACACTGTAGTCCAATTTCGAAAACAGCTAAATTTACGGCCGGAGGCAGATCGAAACTTAGGTCGTGTACTATTTCCCCTCTAAAGGTAGAGACCCCCGAAAAGTGCCGCTGCTGGCGGGAAAAGAAAAATAATACCGTTTCAATAATTTGCTGCCCATATAAAGCGCACTAGTTATCAGCCTATAAATCAGAAGCCTGAGTGGTATAAGCGTACGAAGCCTCTGGTCCTTCTCACTCTTTCATGTTCACGCATGATATGCCAGTTGAATCTGACTCGGAAAAGAAAAGACAAAACTAGACAAGCTGTTCAGTGAGGTCAGTGTTGGCTAATTGCGAGTAAGTTTCAGCGACACTCTTGTTCTTTTTTCAAACGAAGGTCCGGAAAGATAGCAATAAAAAATGCAAACAATATAGATTTAAACTGCAACCAGCTGAAAGCTGGAGCAATAGCTCTGCGCACCGAGAAACGTGTGCAATTGTTTGGAGCTCCAGGCTTGCGGTCTGTCTCGTGTCGAGACCGACACCTTCGCAATTCATCGACTTTTGTTGCGCTATGGTCCTTTGCCAGAGTGAGCCGATGCCTCTCATCCGACCTTTAAAAACACGGCTGAGTGCCCTTGACAGACGCTAGCGTCCGACATTGTGCACGTGTGTCACAGTCGTTGGGTGGTGTTGATAAGGGGTTCATCGGACACTCGGATGAGCTTCGTTACTTCACCGCCGCAGGTTCCCTCCCAAGGCCTTGGTTGCCTTTGGGTTGTGCCCCCGTTCTTTTTGCGCTAGTAGTGGGGAGACAATTCATCAAGCGACATCTTTCTCAACTCCGTTTCCACATCCAGTGGTTTATGCCATACTCTCATTCTGTCCCATGTTTTCTTGCCCAGCTGTGTTAATATGCTCCGTATTGTTCTAAAAGTTCCCCTGACTGGCTCTTTCGGGTCAGTTGCTAACCTATCAAAGCGTGATCCGGCAGTTCTTGCTCCGAAAAGAGTAGTAGTAGTAGTAGTAGTAGTCGTAGTAGTAGTAGTAGTAGTAGTAAAAATAGACATGACCTTGCAAGCGGTGGTTGGAAAATGCCACCATACTAGCATACCCATCCATGCAAGTGCAAGCATATAAAAAGCATTTCGTGCGGGCTCATCTATCTACGCCAAAGGATTGTTTTGCGACCTCACTATCACAGAAGTCACGAAAAAATCCACGTGAAGAAAACAACTACAGTATGAGCGTGAAACTGTCCAAGGAAGAGCGAGCACAGCGACTCATTGAGGGGGAGGCTCTCTTCTGCCCATTCTGATGCCGCAAATCATGAACGAACCTAGCTTGCAACAAGTCATGAAGTCCACAAGTGCAGAAGAGTGAGCTTCCAGAAGCTCAGGCAAAAGCAACAGCGTCGGTTACTTCTAACTCGATGGTACAATAAAATGTACCCACCAGTTCTCACCACTCACAGCGCTGTTCTGTCTGCGTTTTGTTGTGCGGGACAAGGGTCATGAGCACACCTGCTGTGGACTGGCCACTGTGTCAACGTGTCCTTTTGAGCTTAACTCAGACTGATTGGTCAGTCGTGTCACATTGGCAGCCGCGTCACAACGCGAGCGCTCAATCGTATCTTCGCCCGGGGGTTTCTTGAATTTGCCGAGCATGATCTCGAGTGACTGTTGGTTTCATCAATCACACTAATGCAACAAATTTACGACTGTTGGTTGGCAGTGCGTTGCTCAGGGTAGTCAAAGGCCTGACAAACACACTAATGCAACAAATTAATCTCTTAACCCGGCGGCGGCGCTTTGGCATGAGCCAGGAACCTCAAGGGGAGCAGCGCGAGAGGCATCCACGCTTCAAAGGCCCTCCCACTAATGCAACACATTTACGATTGTTGGTGCCCAGGGCTTGTCGATGGATATGGAAGCAGTAGGACGTGGTTGAAGTTCCTTCTGCCCATTCTTGCCGCCCACTTCCTTGAACCACGACCAACTCCGGATTAGCAGCACGGCTATCACTGCATTCTTGTATCAGCCGCGGTAGGCTATTGGTGAGCTCCTCGTTTTTGCCCGTTCGCTTTGCATATCGCAAAGATCCGTCCTGTCCTCGTCTAATTCACCCCGCCTCTTTTATTATGCCCACCTGCACGTCTTCGGTGACTTGGTCGCGAGAGACGGAATAGACGGAAGTTGTGGGACAAGAAGCTTTATCAAAGTTCGAATGCTCGTACCATCCTGGAACAACAAACAAGCCAAAAATACCCCCGCCAACTTTAGAAGCTACTGGGGTCCTCATTTTTGCCACTCACTCCCGTGAACTACATTGCAACATTGCAGATAATCCAACGGTCGACTCATTTTGTACCCCTTTCTCCCCACCCGCTCGCATTTTAGACTGCACATTCTTCAGCAGAAAATACCCCAGGTGGGATAATGAGCCACCGTGGCGCTGGTGACATGACGAATTCGTCCGGGGTTCCTTAGCGGAAGCACTGGCTTTGGAGCTCCGGAGCTCCCACTGGGACTAGTACTAGGGCAACAACCAGGAACACACTGGTAGGTGAACAGCGAGACCTCCCGAAAGTGAGCCAAGGGCGAAGGACGTATCTGCGGCTGCTGCGGCAGTTGCCCCACACGCAGAACGCGGGGAAGGGGAACGTGTTTTCCCAACTACACTGAAGCCCCTTCCCGACCGTAGCATCCGAGGAAGGTGCAAACATGGAGGGTGCTACGGTAGCCGTGCACGGGTCTTGGGCGCGTGCCTCGTGCAGGGCGGGTGCTTTGCGATCCGCCGCGAAGTTCTCTCCTGGTGCAGTCCGGAGAGACCGGCGTCGAGTTTCGGCTCACAGCCGGTTCCCTCGGGCGGCAACCTTAAGGGAGAGAGAGCGCAGACGCAATCCATCTTAAAAAAGGACCACACACTGGAGCTAGTACTCTTGCGCTGAACTGAACATCTCCAAACACAGAAGAAGAATCTTAATGACTGCCCTTCGCAGGAGCTCATTACCTTTCACACCGTTGACCTGCTCTCTGACAGGAAGTAGAACAACAGGAAGAATGATCGTTCGATCGTTCAAAGATAATTCGACTCAGCTGAGGTAACGATCAAGACCACTTGCCTTGCGGCAGCTTTGCGTTAGTAGTGTTGCAAGTAAGCACACTTTATCCTTATTGGTTCTCACAACACACACAATCGTTTTTGACTGCGTAAACCCTGCAACAAAGATAGCACCGAGGGATCTCTGTGATGAGATATTTCTTCAGAATTGTTGACGAGTCGCCAAGTTAACGTACGGCCAGAACTTGGCCGTACGTTAACTTTTGTCCATGTGTCCGCTCCACCATACGGAGCATCTTGCTTCGCATCAAACAAGAGGTTGTCTGTCAGGATCTTAAATCGGACTACCTTTGTTCGGGCCTCGACTTGGCAGCTTTCCGAAGTGCCGGGAAAGTCCAGATTACGAGCAAGACCTGTTCAAAATGTAGTTTGCAGCTAATCCCGACGGGTTCAGTGCACCTCGCATTCATCTGCAGGCATCGTTAGATGATAGAGACACCAAACATTTCATGAGACGATGCCAAAACCCCAGCGCCTGCACACAGCAGGCTCTGCAGGCAGGGTGACCAAACTGGGGTAATTGTGACCCCTGAGAGCATTTTATGGCTAACAAATTGACCAAATGGTGGCCAACTAGGACGGAACACAGCCGATCTTGTCGTTTTGCAGCCTGGATTCTTCCGCTGAGGCCAGAAATTGTTTAACTGGCTTGGGTAGCGGCAAGGCTTCAAAATGACACCATTTTTGGGGCTCCCTCCCTCGCTCCGCGGCCCACCTGGGCCCATTTCCCCTCCCAGCCCGTCAAAAACTGTTTGGGGCCCGTTTTGGGCCACGCAGAAGGGTTTCAGGGGCCACGTCGAAAAAGAAACTTCAGTTCACTATCGAACTTTGCAAAATCTTTCGACGTCCTCGACGAGAGCAAAACGTGGGTTCTGGTAACAACACTCCCCACTGCATTCCTCCGACCGGATCGTACACTGCGATGAGGATACAAGCCCCCCTCCCAGTGAACCTGACTGGAGGGGAACACGTGTATGATTAAACTGGACACACACACACTCACACACACAACTATTTGTCTTTTCACCACTTGTTCTTGACTAGCATTACTAAAGCTCCTGCTGTTCCCCAATCAATATTTTTAACCTTGCCAAAAAAAGCTCATCGAATTTCCTGCAGACCTTCCTTTCCCGTTTTAGCATTGTTCCAAAAGAGGTCATAACTCAGCGACATCTGATCTGAACATGAATGCAATCAGAGAGGCATCACTATCATGACCGAACATCGTGTTCCGAAGGCTGCGATCCACTCATATGCTATGAGCTTCGTCAGAACATTGTTGCCAAAGGCGTATCCGCCTGGTAGGATAACATGACACAACGTTGGTACAACCGGTATCTGAGCGGGAAGTTGTTTCAGTAACACAACAAGTGTTGAGAAGCATCGCGATTGACGTCGCCCCTGCTGAATCACGACAGGCGAGTGGTGTCACCTCCTCATAAGCGAGCAAGGCGGGACGCAACGGGCGACACCGACCCCGTCGCCTGATCAACCGGTCTTCAACCGGCATCACTGCTTCACAGAACTTAGCATCAGTCGAGTCATATTTTTTTATGAACACATACTATACCGATGACATCAAGTCCCCCACGGCATCAATTATTGAGACTTTCCCGCGGCTGAGTCGAGCATCACCAGAACTTTGCATCGCCCAAGCTTTGCTTCACCAGAACTTAGCAACGCCCGCACTTTAACTGCTGCCTCGACTAGACTATGCGAGACTAGGCTCTAGTCTCGCTGGGTGCCGGTCTTTACCGCGCGCACATTGATTACGCATTCTTCCGCAGGTTAAACCATGTCATTGAGCCATTTGGAGGTGCTTAAAGTCATTTTTTGAGCTAAAAGTTGGTATTCACGTTTGTTACCACGGTTTTGATTAGGGGGTATCAACATGGACATGGTTGATACAAACTACACACTACTGCTCACAGGCATTTTGGAAACAAAGTGTAGCTAGTATATTGAGTAAACGCGTTTACTCCAAAATGACAAACATAAACGGTCATAAACGGTAAACAGGTACCGTGGTCACCTGGCAGCATTCCGCCAGGGCCTTTGCAATGTATCATCCCTCTCGCGCTGTGTCTCGTTCCAACTGCTAATAGCGCTTTGTTGGTCGAACCAACACCGAGCACGGTAAAACCATACTTGGCCTCCTGCAACTAACACCCTCAGGCGTGTCTGCAAGGGCATGGGGTAAATACAAGTCAGCGGTTCATAAGGTCTTGAAAGAGAACAAACAGTTCAACCGATGACACGGTCGGTGCTGCTTGTTGTCTGTGCGGCTTCGTGCAGCTGGGCAAAGGAACCGACGAGATGTCCCGCTGGAGGACCCGAGGCTGTGGAGTTTATGTGTGGCTCTACGTACAGACGCACCAATGGTGCACTACTGCGTGACATGCCGAGTTTCAACGCTACAAAGCCCATTGGTTCTTCCGCTTTTTCACATACCTTAGAAGTCTCGATGGCCTTGCGTATGGTCAAACACGAGTTGGGCCCATGGTCTATGACGCTCCGCACGTGGTGCATAAATGAAGTGTGCACTTATCCTACGAGTTCCCTTCGAGTTTATCCAGGTGCTCGCCTCAATGTAAACCTGAGCAACGAGCTTGGACCAGACAGTTCTCCGTTCACCGCGAGTAAGATGAATCACATCCACGGAGGCAATGACACAAACCTTCATCTACATGGACTGCACATTGACCCTTCGAGTGACAATGTTCTGCGCAATATTCCAAGTCGGACTTGGGGTCTTTATCCCTACATCTTTCCTCACGATCACATGCCCGGAGTGTTTTGGTTTCACGACCACCGACATGGCTCCACGGCCTTCAAGCTGCAAAGCGGCCTTGCGGGGGCTTTGATTGTAGCGCCTGACATTGAGGCCGACCCTCTTTACTGCCAAGAAGCACCGTTTATGTGCGAAGCGACGGCGAAGATATTAGTGTTGACGTACATGCCCGCCAATTGCACCTGTGCCGCCAGCACAGACTTATCCGGATACGGTACCAATGCCTTCAATCCGGTGGAGTACCAGATGATGCGCAATCTTGTCCACGATACGACCATCAACGATTCAACATACGACGACTCGATGTTGGACCCCAAACCTGAGGTGCCGCTGCAGACAATCATGCTGGTCAACGGCCAATATCAGCCACAGATGCCAATGGTGAAGAATGTTTGGTACCGCTTCGACATCATTATGGCTGCTGGTGACACTGTGGTTGAGTTAGAAGTTGGCTCGGAGTTAGACAATGCGACCCGCCAAAATGCAACTGATTACATTGAATCTGATCCGTGCGAGATGTGGCTAGTCGGTCTTGACAGTGTCCTCAGTGAAAATGATCCGCGTCGTATCCTGTCCACAGGGTTGGCAGCCGGCATGCGTGCCACTGTAGGCATCCGCTGTAATCAGACTGGGAACTACGCTCTAATGTCGAACCTTCGCTGGAGAACCCTTCACAAAACTCGAGTGGCTCCGGAGTACAAAGCGATGTTACAATACTTGGTCCACTTTGTGGTCGAAGATGCTGCTGTCACCGCTCCCAGCGATGATGTCAATACAGATGCATCTGGACCCTTTTGGAATGCATCTGCCCGTACTGTCCCTTACTATGGACGCAGCCTGCTTGACACAGAACCTGACAGCCGCTGGACAATGAGCGTCAAAGTCGGGGATGGGGGCAGCATTTTTGAGCCCCTCAAAGCACCGGCGGATATTGGGGGCGACGAGGATGACTTTCGCCGGTTTTTTTGGTTGGGAGTCGGTGCGAATTGTTCAGGATCTCGTGGTGGACATACAGAGTCTTCAGAATGCAACTTTAGTCCCTTCGGATTTACCCGCGCACCCTTTTCAAACTTCACCAACCAGACTTTCTCATTCGAGGGCAATGTGGCACAGAATCGAACACTCAGCAATTTCCCATACCGTCGCGTCGCTCGAATGTGTGATGTTGACGAGTTTCAAATTTACGGTGGCGGAAAAGAAATTGCCCACCCTATCCACATCCACACCAACTCGTTCCAGTTGTCATCTGTCGAGAAACCTGACGACTTCAGCATGTGGGGAAAAGTAGGTGACTGGCGGGATAGCATGCCTAGCACCGTGTACACTGTGAAAGGCCGCTGGAGGCTGGACCGCTTTGGAGGTGTTATCATCATGCATTGTCACTTTCTGCAGCATGAGGATGCCGGGATGATGGACCGGTGGTGGGTCAACCCACGTAACACCAGCTTCTCCTGGAATGGATCACACGTCTTGAACTTGGCCAACCTGACATGCGCATCGTCTTCGTGGAATGGTGATTGCAACCGGTACATCCCTCCCGAACTGTTTGATTCAGCCTTCAGCGACTACTACACGAGTGTGCTCGATACCTGCGACTCAAGTGAACGCCCTTTGCCAAGTGCCGGCGTGACTGCAGACGGTGATACTGGGCTCCTTGACGATGATGACACACTCAGCTCTGGTGCAATTGCTGGAATTTCGGTTGGTAGTGTTGCCTTCGTCGTCTGTGTTATTGCTGTATCTGTG